>JASANE010004333.1:0-76864 GCA_030248225.1 Trileptium ribeirensis | reverse complement strand
AAGCGATACATTATTTTGAAAAGGTTTTTGAAAAGGGAAAGGATGTATGTATAGTACTTGGTTCAGATTCATATTGCTCAATCTGAAAAAAAAAACTAAAAACAACAGTTGATCAAGCCTTCTTATATCACATTACATTAGTCCGGCGCGCGGTCAAGACTTTGTCTTGCGAGGACTTCGATGTCATGGGATGTTGCTGATGCCTTAAATACGGCATAACATTAGTGGGGCTCAAGGAAAATTTGGCTATATGGTATAGTCATATTTCGGGCTTTGCTGGAAAAATGTTTAGAAATAGGGACCTTTACGAAAAATTTTGGTTGACACAGTCAGGAGGCCCGGATCCAGCAGAGTGCGCTACTGATACTTGGGGAGTAGACGTAGGCCTAGGCCCCTCAATCTATAACTCCGGATAGTAGAATATTTTAATTAACTTGAAAATTTTAATAATTAACAGGACCCTCCCAAACTGTATAACATATAGAACATCAGGGAATTCACCAGTTGTGTTAGTGCAGGCCTGATTTTTTGAAAGGCAAGAGATTGCCGTTTGGTATGAGAATGAAATTTTATAACATAGTTTCCAATGAAACCGCAAAGGAAATGAAAATGTTTAACGAATAACTGATAGCAAAAATGTTTTTCTAAGCGATATACAGCGATAACTACAACAAAATGTAGATTTCAGCAGTAGTGGCGTCACTATTTATCTGCAAAACGTTGCGGACATAGCGATTATTTTTCAAGTCAGTTTAATTAAAATTTTGGAAAATATTTTACTAGGAAAAACACTAATGATGTCTTGCTTCAAGTTACGAGCTGAAAGATACTATGTCAGCTAAAGATGAATGCTATGAATGTGCAATCAAATAGTAATAGTTGATTAACCATACATGCCGAAGTTCACGGGGTTACCCCTGAGGCCTAGGACCCCCGAGATCTTGGGGGTACCACCTACACTCCCTGAAGCTCTGTACTCTCCCCTTCCCCCGTGCCGAAGATTTGCGGAAAATTTTTGTAACAATAGCGCAACATCGACAAAGATTAGGGCATGGGATGAAACTGACCATGTGACTAGGAGTGGAAGTCGTCAAGATTTTATCACCACTCCCCCCCCGCGACCCTCTCGAGATCTCTCTACCCTCCTTGAGACGGCCTCTGCCCCCACCTACCTCGGCTTCTTCCCGCGCGGATACCTTGGAAGGTCAGCATGTATGCTGATTAACAAACCTCGGTGTCGGACCCCCGTGCCCACAATGGTGGTTATACCACTGCGAATATGTACAAAAACATAACTAAAAAATTAAAAAAAATCCAGACCATGCGCGGAACATGCACTCACCTTAACTAGTGAGACACTGAACCTATGAAACTATTGTTTAGCAATTTGTTTACATAGGACCAGCGTGAAAGCCTGCGCGCAGGTAACATAAAATTGATCACAGTTTAAGCGAAATTACTCGCACGTAGGACAAAATTACACGTAGCCAAATTGGTTACAGTACGCTGTCTCGCCCCGTAATTAGATCTTCGTATTTAGGTTAATTTTGAGTCGCTAAACACAGACCTGACATTTATTTTCATGCTGGCTCCATTGATAACTCAATATAACATCTTAACTTTCATTCTAGCAGTATTTAAAACATTGAAAACAGAGGTAAGCTATTTTATAGCTCCTGCTGTATCCATGTTATACCAAATTTTAAGTCCTGATTTATCAACCGATACATGTTTGTTATTAGTTTCGTATTGCTCTAACCGATGGTCAAGTTTCATAACTTTCGTCACTCTTAATGTTATGTCTCTTGACGTCCCATTATCGCCCACGTTTAAAATAGTACACTACGACTTTTGTTCAACCGGGTCGGGTAGTTAATTTTCATCGATTTTGGTGCAAGTTTTTTAGAAAATATTGTTACAATTTATGCAAATTTATTTTTATTATATACAATGTTTTTCATTTTTAAAATCCAGCCAGCAGCAATCTTTGACATTCTTAAAAGATATAAACTTAAGGTAAAAAGTCAAAAAGCTATAGGACCAAAAATATTTGCAAAGATCTTAATGTTTTAAATACTGTAAGCGGGTGACACTTCTCTATGTGGTACTTTTTTATACAGCACATTTGAAAGAAAATGGTACTCTGGCACAGAATATACTAAATGCTGATGCCAATTGAAAAGAAGCTGCCAATTCATAGACCCACTGTGATGGTTAAAAATTCTGGGTTTGGATTTTGAAACCCAGATCTAATCTTTCTTGTATTAAAAATTTTTCACTCTGTTTACAAAACTACTCGAAGTACCGAAAATTTTTGGTCAAAGGCACTACCGAAATTCAGCCTATGTAATGATACAATCTTAGTTTTGAATTTACATGTATTTTTAATAATTTTCAGCATGAATAACACCTGATGTGAGGTTAATACTCAGTTTTGAATTCTTACTCATAATCTCCATAATCGCTTTCGAAAAATTCCAATTGTGTGGCTGATATATCTCTCGGCATGTTCGCCAATACCCAGTTTCAAACCGAAAAAACATTACTTCCTGAAATCAATAAGAATACTTTTATTAGTTACAAAACAATGTAATGTTCCACACTCCACACACACTTACGCCTACACACGTTCTTTCACGTGGGTTATTACGTCATTTGTTGTAGGATGGACACCACATTTCTGGTACTATGCGTCACTTTCGTTACGAGTGTAACCGTTTAGATGGAAGCAGGATATTATCGCAGGGAATTATGTTAAACATATAACAAATCTCGCAACAGATAGGTAAGGTCGAGATAGTTAACAAGCGCAGACATAGTGCGCTACTAAACTTAACCTGCGCCAACTAACTATCCTATTTTGTAAAACCCGATGTCGAATCCACATCCATTGTTAGCGAACAAGTTAGAAAGGCAATTCGATTCATTTAAAGCCCAGATGTAGTGATTCGCATTAGGCCAATAACAGTTCTACGATAATTGTTAGTTTTCACTTAGGATTCCTCTCTGTTCGCGACCAAATTCAATGTAAATGTGACAGCATAAACGAAAGGGTACTGTATTTTGTCGTTATGTTCGCGAACGTAACCCTCGGTAATTCAAAAGCGATAAAATTTCGTTCGCAAAAAATTTTAATGTTCGCGAACAGAAAACAGCAAATTTTTGCTTGAGTTGATAGAGTTCGGCAAACAAAATAGGATAGTCAGCGGGCGCAGGTTAATGCATGAGTAAATTTATGGTGCGCCCCCTACCATCCCCTTTTGTCATTAGCGATTGGTGATCGCTTGTTCGGTGTACCAGCCACCCGTCAACATAACAGAGAACATAATATTTGGATTTTGGGCAACGCGTCCAAAACGTTAAGTAATATAAAATTGCTCTATTAACAGTTACTTCAAAAACATTAAGTAACACATTTATGACCGTTAGGAATTTGAACTGGAAAATTTTTTATTTTATTATCGAACGAAAATTCCTCCGTTCAATATTTTAAAGCCTGCATATCACATGTTAAGTCCGCGAACTACACGTATTATCAATAATAAAACGAAATGTGGTAACGTAACGAAAAATGCGGAATGCTAGTGCCCCATTGTGCGCTGTGGAACGAATTTGTGGCCAAAAGCAAATGGTGGCATTGTGTTAGCGAACAGAGATTACACCGTGTTTCAATCAGTCTATTTGCGTTCGCGAACGGAAATTTTTTAATTTGGAATTGGTTATTGCAATGAACTTTTTGTTCGCTAACGCGTTTTATACATAGTGTCAAAAGGGGATGGTAGGGGGCGCAGCTTATGTTTACTCATGCATAAGTTTACTCACGCATAACATTTGTGTGATTTTAACAAAGTATGAAAAACTAATTTTGATAAATACATTTCTAAAGTCGCGAACACACCCCAGTGCGACATGATGTTTAAGGATATGTTTGATGCTACTAATATGAACGTTTAGTACAATTTCCAAAATGGAACTCTACGTCCGTAACCAAAATCTAAAATTCCATATTAGTGGTGAATAAGTTTACCTTCGAATGTCCTTTCTCTTCGTCGGACTCATCTTGAATGAGCGAAGGGAATCGAGGTTCGACAACAAAGACCCAACTATCGGTTCCGAATGTCACACACTGTACGAATAGCACCAAAACACCCATTGTGATGGACAGTGAAAATATTGCACTGTCTGTGCATCGATAGTTGATTATTTTTGTTTCTAGTTTCTGTTTGATACTAGCTCCAGTGCATGCAACTAGCTTACTATCGCCAGCTTCAGGTTGAGTTGTCATATCTTCGGCCGCGGCACCTCCACCATCTTGATGTATCGCGGTCGACGAATCGCTATGTGGTGGCTGAAGCTCGTGCGAGGGTAACGGATTCGCATAGTACGATGCTGGATTGTCATTGTTATTGTTAAGATTGTTATTGACAGTTCGCCGATGTGTGAAAAAATTAATATCTCTTGTTGTTATGGACATTAGTATAATAATAACTGTGCAGGCATAGTAAATAGTTAATTTTGTTTAATACCATATATAAAATACCGGCAGCATCGATGAATATGTACGTACATACGTATCATAGGGCTCTAAGAGTCCGTCTACTTAGGGTGTAGACGGATGGATCCAGCGGCGGGAGCGATGGGAGCGGCCGCTAGGGAGGTAGCTAAAATGTCAAAATTACTATAATTTACTAAAATTTTCATAAGTTTTAAAATTTTCAATTTTTGCGCGTCTTTGCCGAGCGCGGAGTAAGGGTGCTTGGCCTGAGCAAGGGTGTAAATATGGCGTAAGGGTTCGATGATTTAAGCGGGGTAACCCCATTCTATCTATGGAAAGTTGTGACAGACACAGATAGCATAGGTGTCGAACGTCCGCCGGTTTGGGGGTACATCCTGTCGGCTAGTGAAGAGGTAAGGGGCGCGCAGAAAGGAAGAGTAAGCCAAGAGGGAAAATTTTTTTAAATATTCAGGAATCATAATTTTCCCCATTTCGCGAAAACTTTTCTCCATTTTTTCCAATTTAGCCCAATTTTTGTTAAAAGTTTCAATGATTTTTGCCATATTCCCCAAATTTTTGCCAATTTTGCCTCAAAATTTTTGCGCGCTTCTTCTTCAGTGCGCTGTGGTGGGAGTAGTTAAATGCCCTGTCAAGCATTTTGCGATTATACTGTCCTCTAGCTTGAGAAATATATTGTTTTGAATGAAGATCGTCGTAGCGCTAAAAAGCTACGCCAGAATTAGATGCAAGACAAAATTTTATTGTCGACTACAGTCTAAAATCTTATCAAGGTTTTACGGTGTACATAAATAGTACGACCTTGCTTATAACCAATATCGAGAACTGATCGCAACCTGCAAATATGTAACCATCAATACTTCACTTAAATCAGTAGTCAATAAATTGTAAATTTAAGAAAAACCGTACGTCAATCACTGCGTGTAAAGTTAATTATTTTGCCTCTAACGACATCGATTTAAATTGACGTGTTTATTAAGGCATTTTCGGACATAAACGAGATGTTTGCTGTGCGCCATGTTTAGATGGATAGCGGGCTTCAGCTGTGTGATTTGACCTGTAATCGATTGCGATTACAGGTCAAATAGAACAGGACACTTTTACTGATGCTACATAATTTGACGAAGGACAAAAGCAATGTCACAGCCGTGGTTGGAAAATATGACATAAAGTTACTAAAATTTAATAGTACTAAATCATAAAACCAGCTACAACTGTATATTGAAATTGATAGCTTTGTTTATTTTCGCTATTACCAATGCCCTACCATGCATGTGCATCAGAATAGAACAATAAAAATATGAGGCACTGTCCACCGTGCCGACATAATAATATTACGAGGGTCTTTCAAAAATTTGCATTAACCAAATTGATTGTTTTGTACTACCGCCTGGTGTTTCGTATTATAAAAGTGCTCAGCCTAGATCATACATGCCGACGGCCGGTCATGCCAGGGGCGGGTAGAGGCCCCCACGGGGGGGGCGTGGGTCGCGGCCATCTCAGGGGGGTAACCCCCCCTGGCCGGCCAAATTTGTCTAGGAGGGGTCGGTCTCGTGAGGACCTTTTTTTGATCTTCGGATGTATATTTTTCACCTACGTGTTCAGTTTGTCTACATGCACCGCAAGAAACGCGAAGGCGCACATTGCGCACGTTATTTCACCGTATTTGTTGATCTACAGTAATTCTTTCAGTTATTTTAATCTATCTCTGCCAAAACTGGTGCCGATTCGGTTCCAGAACGCTCGTTAGGACAATCAAAGACACTTGTTGATTTAGCTGTCTCTATTAGAAAATTTTTTGGTTGAAAGTTGTCTTCCCCGGTATATTTCAAACTATTATTTGTATATACATGCCTGTTTCAGAGCTAAAAAATCAAGCTGAAGCAGTTAAACAAAGCATCTCTGTGCATGTAATAATTTGTATTGTAATTGTAAATTATTTGAGCAATCACTGATCTCTCAAATAGGAAAACTCTCAAATTCAGAAACAAATGAAATGACAACTAAGTTAAAATTGAGCAATTTCATGTGGTATGGGTCTGTGGCATAAGAAAGCTCGCCCGTGGCTTTTGTCTGCTGAGCTATCGGGTGCGACTCCTACGGCGATGGAGTGTTCCAGTGCTATTTTAGTGCTGAGTTCGTGGTTAATCCACCGTGGCCCATAGCAGACATTCAATGTCTAAATCTAGTTTAAATAAGTATTTCGGTTAACTTTTATTTCAGGGAATGACGTCTTTCAACAAAAAGCTTTCCACAAATTTACAGCTGCATATGCACCACTAGCAACAAGCAGACACAATTTGCGCAAGTTTTGTGCTGCCCACCCCAGGGGGGGGGGGGTGCTGCGCACCCCCAGGGGGGATAGCCCCCGTCCTGGACTTTTCGGCCTCAGGGGGGGGTCCGGACCTCAGGGGGTTACCCCCCCTACCCCCCCTGCCGGCATGTATGGCCTAGATCATAAGTTTAGCACATGCAGTTGTATGCGTTGAAGTAAATGTTTGAGCATTGCTAGTCATGACAAATATCGCATGGAATGTTAGCGAATTAGACTACCACCGCCGTCCGTCTAAAGTGCAGTAAGTTGTATGTGGCGCCAGGTACACTGGTGTCAGTCACATGTAGATATGACGATTTATTTTTGCTACAGTTGGTTTCAATGTTTATTACACAACTTACTCTGCATATCATAACATTGTCTTCCGGCAGGACATAACTGCTCTTCAGCTTTATGACTGCTATTATCTATAAATCTAGTGCGAAATATTGCCACAAAGTCATAGTTAAAGGATTACGCCGTCATTCAGTTGTACATGGCGTTTGATTTCTATTACACATAATGCCGTGTACACATTGCGTCTGATCCGATAAGATACGATATGATTCGCTCCTATTTAATTTGTTTTCACATTGGATATGATCCAATGCGATTCGGCACGACCAAACTCTATACCTATCATACAAGCGTGGAAGTGACAGTTATTCCGATGACGAAAATTGTGTTGTTTGATTGCTAGATCGATGATTT
The DNA here is from genome assembly GCA_030248225.1 of Trileptium ribeirensis. Taxonomy (NCBI): domain Eukaryota; kingdom Metazoa; phylum Nematoda; class Enoplea; order Enoplida; family Thoracostomopsidae; genus Trileptium; species Trileptium ribeirensis. The sequence goes on along the minus strand of JASANE010004333.1, from coordinate 69,326 downwards.
TTGTTTTACTTTTGTTGAGGTATTTAGTGTATAAATATCGTTAAATATAGCTTAGGATTAAGATCATAAACAATAATATTGTGTAAATCGGAACTCCCAACAGAATTGGTAAAATTATATGCGTTATTCTACAATAGACAGGTGAACTGTTCATTTGTCAAAGCTTAGCGACATAGACAAACTTAAAGGTGATGCATACAATCACGATTTTTACTTATACACGCGTTCACATTTTAAAGTACAAGAACATGTAGGATTTGGTTACGCTCACAATTTTATGAACTAGCATCATAATTAACCAACCGCGTTCAGTTGTACCGATCGTGCTTCTTGAATTCTAATAATTAGGTCAATGACTTAGATAGAATGTTCCTCAACGATTGCGAACAGCTCGCAAAATTAAGTCACTTATCGAAGTTTCCAATGTTCGAAAAATACATGATATTAATAACAGTACAAATTAGTAGCGTACACAAATCTCACTATTTAGCGTGTCGGTTAATCATCGTGAACAACTATCAAGATAACTGGTTAATACACGCACACACAAATAGTAGTCATACGTCACGTCACGGAACCCCTGGACCTTCACTACACTGTAAAATTAGGAACGTAAATTTTTGTAGGTTTCAGTTCGTAGCTTTGACAAAAGAGCAACTATGGTGTATGCACCTAAAATAGATTCACGCAGTAGTCTCATCGTTAACAGCTGCAACGAATGACTTTGAAAATGACACTAGTTTGCAAATATTAAACACATGCATGAACTGAGCTCATCAAAAATCGTAGCCAACACTGTCTCAAAAATAATTTGTCAACTGACGGAAAACCCCAGTGGCTAATGCCAGCTTGCCAATACCATAAAATCAATTTATAATACTTTCATAATCATTTATCATTTCGAATGCTTATATAAGTTTTCGAATATATTTTTTGTTCTACCAAATTTTGGGGCAGATAAAAATTGCAGGAGTGAAATATCATTGCATTGCTTTTGGTTTGTCACGGCAGTAGAGAGTTTTAAAAAGAAAAAAAATCAAATCACTTCTTAGTAGTTGACAGATATTCAAAATTAATCTGATAGAGCAATGCTAACTGCAACACCAACTAATATATATGTATAAATAAAATTTTGGGAATGTTATAAATGTTATTATCTTCATTTGGTTAAGTGTTAAATTGCTTAATTTAAACTACTATTGCATTTTTTCGATCAGGAATATGTAGATTATATATTACATTTTTGAACACATCTGTCACGTTCTAGCATTGTTTTCGCATTTGACCACTGTACATCACAATGGTTAAAATTTTTCTAAATAATAAATATATTTGCATCTCTGCACATATGTATTATAATTACAAAATTCTGATCAATTGAGGCTTTATTAAATGTCGAAATTGGTTTATTGAAATTTAGGAATTTGTCCTCTACGAAAACATACGTAGATACTAATTTGATCTGATATATTTTCGTGAAGGATAGCAAAATAAGGCGAAACCGACAAAATATTCAATGTACAGTATGCGGCTAATTGCCATCGTAGTTCAAGTCTATCACCACAGGGGCGTTCTGAAATACGAACTTAAATAGTCAAGTTTATTCAAGCAAATATATCCTAGGTAAAGCAGCAGTAATTAAATTTGAACAAAAACGTCTTTGAAACATTGTGATAAGTACAGAATCTGTCAATGGTCGCAAACAATGTCACAGTCAGGCGGTTGTGTTCTAAGATATTCGGTATTATTCGCCACAACTAATCATTACCCGTGAATTATCTTGCTGTCCATAAACTCAATGTCGGAATATATTGTTCTTGCGAAATATTACATATGTTAAATATATATTTTGCAAAATTAGTAATCATTATCAGCTACCATTTAGGGGAATTGATTACTGTTCTAAATGTTTAGAACATTTGCAATTTATAAATTATAATGCATAAAATATTCTGGATGCACCTGTAATAAGACGCATCGGTTCGCTGAATTCGTCAGAGTATTTTGATTTGACTGTTATCTGTGCGTGCGTCCAGATTCGCCCAGTTTTGTATGTTTACAAAATAAGTTGTTTTTTTCAATCAACTATTTTTAAATTATGAAATTTTCTTACGATTCAGTTTCCCGTTACATGTAAATAAAACAAATTCAATGCTTCGATATGACAACATGATTTTACATTCATATAACATGAACACTCATATCGGTCTTAAGAGTCAACCATTTTTTTTTATTTAAATCAATCATACTTAAAGATAAATGACTCCGTTAAAGTCATCAAAATCAAGCAAAACATATATTGACAGTAGCAAAATATAGGCAGATATTTTAAATATGGTTGTTACGCCACTAAGTGTCCTAGTGAGGATGTCTTTATGCCATAAACACCTTATCCAATGTCGTGTACGCTAGAAATATTGGACGAAATCGTTACTGCTGTTTTATGTCCGGTTTTTAATTATAAGAACATTTAGATTCATTCTGCTCGAGAGTTGAAATGTTTTATGCTATTTGTTTATTCATGCAAGTGCTACAGCAATCGTACACTGGCATATATCGTAAAATTTCTCGGTTTCATACCTAATTTGGGTGAAATGGGTTTATTGATAAGTGCGATATAGCAGCGAAATTTTGCGAGTTTAGACTTTATTAGGACTCTGGTTGTTCAACAAGTGTCTGCAATCCAATTATTAATGATAACAAGATTTAGATTCATTCTGCTCGAGAGTGGAAAGGTTCTATGCCACCTGTTTATTCATGGAAGTGCTACAGCAATCGTACGCTCGTGTGTATCGTAAAACAAGTCAGGCTTGTCATGGGGTGGAAATCCTCCACCCCATCCCCATCCCATCCCCATGAAAATCTCGTGGGGATCCCCATGGGGATCCCCATAGTCCGTACGAGCTATGTCAAGGCCGTGATACCACGAAATCTTTTCTTGTCCATATTTCACAATGTGTCTGCGTTGGTCCACGGTGAACACGGTCACTGTCAAGCATCACAAATTTTAAAAGAGGATAGCCACACGCTTGACATCCCCATCGCCGTAGGGGACGCGCCCGATAGCCGCGCAGACAACCAGCCACGGGCCCTGGCCTTCTCTGCTAGATACTTAGACTCTCTAGTATTCAGAAGAAAGCCAGGGGCTAGATACTTATTATCTCTAGCGTGTTTAATGTCTGATACCATTTTGCTCTCAGACGAATTTAACACGTCTGATACAAACTACCGGTGATCTCAGACGTTTCATTTATCACTTTTTAGCCAGATACTAAATACCTCTGGCCATAGTACACTGAATTCTAGCCAGATACAAGCAGAATCTCTGGCGTAAGTATTTAGATGTCGATATTGCTTACCGCTTTGCTGCAGCAGATACTCTTCAGACGGCTTCATTCGCCATGCTGTAAATAGACTGAATTTCGGCTTCAAAGGGGTTGATGAGTTTTGCGATGAGCTTGGATCCCTGCTTGGAAAGATGATATCCATCCTTGTCATACATTTCCGTGTTCAGCTTATCGCAGTCGAAGAAATAGGCTGTCGTGTCAAGGAAAACGAAATTTTCCACCTCGTCATTAAGCGCTTCGAAAAACGAATTCAATTTATACGCTGCCTGCCCTTCTCGCTTAAATTGTTGGAAGCGAGAAGGTACGTCGGGCTGCACTAGCCGCCTTTGCCATCCTCGGAACAGAAAGCATGGAGGATACGGTACAGACATCTGAACGAAGATAGTATTGGCGTGTTTTAAGCAAATGCCATGAAGCTGCTGGCGAACTCGTCTAATGATCACTGGCAGTCGTCTTGTAGCGCGTTGTCTGCGACTTTTTCCAGGTTGCCGTTGCACTTCTGATGAGCGTTTTCCCAAATCGTTAACACCGGCGTAAATGAAAACAACGTTATTGTTAGAGACACAGCGTTTTGTTAAAATATTGTCCAAGCGGCCCCAAACTTCGGATAAACGCTGACCAGGGTACGCCCATGCCAAACAGTTGGTAAATTTCCCCACTTTCTTGACATTAGAATCTCCAATTAATAACGGAGGCATGATTTCAAAAGATAAGCACAGCAATACAGACTAAAAGTTAAAGTTGAATTAAAGAAACACTTGCTGCAAGAATGAAATGGATAAAAAATAGCGTGCGTGAGAAAGAAGTTAATGTTCTCATCAAAAAAACTTATTTACATAAAGCTTTATACATTTGCATTACAACTGTGTTTATAGGGCGATTTTTGTTTTTTGTTGTGGCGTTTCTCGGCTGTATAAACATGGCGAAGTTTTATAGTATTTCTAAAGCGGAAGTGGAGAGGAAAATTAAGCAGGGAGCGGCAGAGCTGGTCCCGTTACCGAAAAGCTTAGTTATGAAGCCGGAACAAGGTGTAAGGGCTGTGAAAGTGGATGGGGAAGAACAATTAGCCCCGTTTTTGGTATGTGAGTACTGTAAGGCGTGTTTCGTGTGGTTTAAGTTAATTGATGGCAAATGGGTCAATCAGAGTGCCATGAAAACGGTAAAAGTCCATAAAAAGAACAGTTGTGCGAAGGCGAAAACTGTTCCTATAGCAAATGCTTTTGATGCTGCTAAACCGGCGGCTGACCGCGGTAAGTTACCTGATGCCGTAAAAGCGAAATGGCGTAACCATGTTGCAGGCTTGGTTGCCGATCATCCAACTGTGTCGGTCAACGCCTGCGTTCAAATTGCCATTTCGTGCGCCAACTTTGCTGCGGAGTACACGCACAGAAACCACGAGCTTAAAAATTTTTCGTTCAGCAGGAATTACGTAACGACGGGCATCCTAATGCAAGGGGCTGAAGCGCATTTGAAGTTGAAAAAGCTGTTTCTGCTTGCATCTGGCAGCAATGAATGGGGAGTGTCAGGAATGATTGATTATTGGTCTGGCCGCCACAAGCATCGTCAATCTTATGGGGGTATTGTTGCTTGCGGCATATCGGACTCGTGGGAGTGGTACCAATTTCCTTTGTCTTTGGAACAGTTGGGAGATTTCCCTCACGACTCCGAATTCACATTTGAGCATCTAGTTGGCACTGTAACCACTGGGGACGTTCCTTTTTGCCACCCGTTTTTTGTTTGCACTGATAATGAGGCTAAAATGTTGGCGGCGTTTGATGGCCGCTTCCAGACCGCGGGATTCAACTTCGGCGGACGCGTTGGCTGCACTGAGCATGCTTTTTCAACGTGTGTCAAGTATGTCTTCGAAAGACAGGCGAGCAAAGCGCTCACTGACCTCTTTCAGAAGCTGTCTGAAATCGAAAGCTTCTACAATCGGCGTGATGACAAAGCCAAAAAACTTGTCAGAGCCATTCCTGAGAAATCTACTACGCGGCCGTGGCGGTTTTACTATACTCGATTTCTTTCAGCTATTGAAAACTATTCAATCTATCTGAAGGAGGAAGATCAAAATGTTGTCGACAACGTACCTTCGCTTGGCTTTCTGAAAGCAACGTTTCGCGTCCTGCAAAAATGTAAGAGCTTTTTCGACCGAGTGGAAATTCAAGGGCCCACAGCTCATTTGTCTTTCCTGAATTACTTGGCTCTTGACATTGAACTGTTTAAGATAGAAGTTGACGTAGCTGGCGTTCCTGAAGTGGTGCGTCAGCTCTGTACCGCACTACGGAACGCTATGGAGCACAAGCTGTGGCCATTTTGTGGGTCCGACTTTGCCATGACAGCTGCTTACTTCTCTGGTATCAATATACCGTCCAAAGCAAAGGATCTTCTTCAGCAGCAATTCTCAGGTGGGAAGACAACCCACGAAGCTTCCTTCATTCGTTCATGGGAAAATGGGCTGAATGGATACGAGGACACGATATCTGACTATTTGACTAATCTACTAAAGCAATGCTCACAGGAAGTCCATTTTGAAGGTGATGGCACATCTGAAGCATCAACCTCTTCGAGAAAAATGGTTGTGCAACCGAATGCCGGTGACGTCAACATGGATGCCTTCAGTGAAATGTTTGCACCAACATCTTCAAAGAAAAAAAAGCTGGTACTCAATCAGAAATTATATGAAGAGATGACTTTGTTTTCGAAGACTCGGGAGCCGTTTCAGGAACCCCTGAAATTCTGGAAAGCTGCCTCGGGCCTACCGCTGCTAAAGACCTGTGCGAGAATTCTTCTTTCTGTACCAGTCTCGTCTGCAGCTGTCGAACGTCTCTTTAGCGAAGCGGGTATGGTTCTTTCGAAGTTGCGGAAACGAACTAGGCCAAAACTACTTCAGAACATGATCTACTTGAAATACTGCAAGAAGTTAGGTCATCTAACGAAGGATATTGAGGTTACGCCAGAAGAAGTGGAAAATGCCTGTGCCAAGCCTGAAGACACTAGTGATGTTGACAGTGACCAGGATTCTGACGAATGAGTGTCGTACGTTGTATGTTCGCCAAAGATTTGTCCTGTATTTGGCTTTTTACACCTGTCTGGATTGTCTGCGCATGCTAGAGATCTCCGGTATCTAGAAATGACCTTCAAGCCAGAGATATTCTGTATCTGGTTGAATTCCAGGCTTTAAATTTGTCTGAGAGCAAAATGGTATCAGACATTAAACACGCTAGAGATAATAAATAATAAGTATCTAGCCCCTGGCTTTCTTCTGAATACTAGAGAGTCTAAGTATCTAGCAGAGAAGGCCAGGGCCCGTGGCTGGTTGTCTGCGCGGCTATCGGGCGTGTCCCCTACGGCGATGGGGATGTCAAGCGTCAAACAAGCTGTGCTTGACAGTGAACTTGTTCACCACGGACCAACGCAGACGAGTGATCTCCAGCGCTTTCTCTGTTGCACAACTATCATCAACATCGTTTTCCGTAATATCCGCGGAAAACAAGCCTTTATAAAATTTAGCCTTGGGATTCTACACCACCATGGGATGGGGATCCCCATGACCCTGAAGTTCATCCCCAACCCCATCCCACCCCATCCCCATGGGGATCCCCATCCCCATGACAACACTGTAAATTACCGAAATGATGATGCATACATCAAATAGTGCCGGTTAAATAATACCGCAAACAAGCACTCAATAAGATGTTCAAACTACCATATTATTTTTATATTTATTTTATAATTATACATCGGTACGAAATTTCTAAACATTGTAAAATTGCAGTGGATCTGCAATGGTAACTTAGCTCTGGTGAACCATCGTTAGAGCTTGCGACACCTGGGCGTCCGATACAATTGGGCGTGCGATACTTGGGCGTCCAGGACGCTTGGGCGTCCGACAATTGAACGTCCGTGACACTTGGATGTGTGGCACATGGGTGTCCACAACACTTGGGCGACCGCGATACTTGGGCATCAAAGACAAAAAGGCGTCCGTGACTCTTGTGTGTCCATGACACTTGGGCGTGCGACAATTTGGCGTCTGCGACACTAGGCCACCCGCGACACTTAAGCGTGCGATACTTGAGCGTCGGCTTGGGCGTCCGCGACTCTCGGGCGTGAGACACATGGGCATCCACGAAACTTTCACAAACAGATCTTAAGCTGTAGGTCTACTCTGCTCTTCAGAGATCACGGAGAGCCCAGATTTTATAACTCCTGCTGTAGGCTATGGGAAGCTGATTTTGAAACTGGTTTGGGGTAGTTAACATCGGTGGCTCGTAAAACCTGAAGTGCTAAAAATTATGGATTTTTCGCATTGTTTGTTTGTAGCAATTTGGTGAAATGCTGCTGCGGATATCCTTCCACGCGCCGTAGAAAATGTAATTTTTCACAAAGCATTCTATGTCTCGCTAATAGGTACCTTTGGAAATATTGATTTGAATATCTTAACGATCTTCCGGAATGTTAAGCCATCCGCTAGGATATTTTGATTATCACCTCAAAACTTATCGGGTATATCAGTGTAATATGTAATTCGATAAGTAATATATAAAGGACATAAACACGCAGAGGATACGATGAATAGACATGTAGATCGTACAATATATAAGTGTACTTGGCCAAGGGCGTATCCGTGTCTGAAATACTACCCGAACCACACCGGAATAAGGTTTACCGGTGCCTGAGGGCTTACGGGTGCAGATGGACTCGTCGTGAAGGGGGATCTAACAAATAATCGATCTCAATTTTCAACGCTAATATTCTAGTTGTCAAGCGTATAGCGAACGGCCAAGGCTTCAGCGCTCAAGTGTCGCGGGCGCCCAAGTATCGCACGTTGTAGTATCGGGGACGCCCAAGTGTTGGCCACCAAAATGTCGCACGTAAATGCGTAGCAGATCCAAAAGACGTAGGACCCTTTGTTCCAGAATAGCGTGTTTTAAGAACAATCACTCTGTACAACAAAATACGCATAAAAGTTCAATTCTTCTTTTAAACAACAATTTAAATGTAAAACTAAATTGACGCCGACGGATAAACATTTTGAAACTCAAAAAATACAAAAAAGTCCGGCTAAAATGCATTTTATTTTTGTTCCCAAATGACAAGCCGCTGGGTCTGCGTGTATTTTAATAATTCAAATTTCAGATGATGAGATTCATATCATATAGGTATGCTACTAAAACCAAGAGTACTGTTGGATTATTAAGCATGGTGGGTAATAGGCATTAAGCATATGTTCACCCAGCAACTGTTACTCAGCAATGGCATCAAGTATTGAAAGTGTTTTGTTGTTTCTGACTAGAACTGAAGATACGCAAGCCGCATGACACTGTGCACGTAGGAGTAATTTTTGTCCATAATATGAAAATTTTTATGTTACAATTTTCTCAAATAATTTTATGGTGCTGCTGGTTGTATACAACCAAAACTTAATATTGTGTAAAATTTAACTACCTCTGGAATTTTGATACTTCTTTTCCTGAATGTGCACAAAATTTTCAGATAAATAAGGTTTAAATGCCTTTTTTACAGCATACATTAGAATGTAATATACATCTTAATGCGAACATTTTTGTAACAGGCTGTGACTGTTTTCGACTTTTACCTAAGTTTTTATATAGGTATGTTTGTATAAGTTTCCATATAGTTTGCTTTATATATAAAGCCGTACGTTATAACGTTAGAAAAAAGAACAGCTTAGAGCGGGGGGTTCGAGGGGCAGCAGCCCCCCCCGACTGAGGATTAGGCTTAGTGTATGTCTCATACGAAGACCTTAGCTCAGGCTAAGGCTCAGGCTACATATACCCAGAACGGCATGGCCTGCATTTTATTGCTGCCCTCGGGGTTACTTGGGCCCTCATAACTTTTTAACGGTGGGGTGGATTTCAATAAATTACACATGAGTCGATTTGTATCATCAAGCCGTGTCGAACGAACGTAACCATATTCCGAAGAAAAAAATTTGTGGATTCCCAAGGGGGGCCTCAAAAATCGAAAAAAATATTTGTCAGGGATATGGGTAAAATGGGTATTTTCTGAACCAGCTCATCGGGCTAAATAGATTGGTATCAAAACTTTATCTGTACCTTCGACATCTATGGGGTTTAGTGTAGTTTATTATGAAATAGCAAATGTTACCACATATTGTCTGGATTCGAAATGGATTAAATGACTAACATTCCTGAATATTTGTCAAGCAAGCTAGTGAAATGTATACATAATTATATTCATGACTAGTTTCCTCATGTCAAACCCAGAGAACGAACCATTGCACAAATGTTATCCAATGTGTAGTCAAGGTTTTATAGCTTCTATGCGTAAAGCAACTAATCCAACCACCAGAACATAGTTCTAATCATCTTCTAAGTAAAGCCCAACCTGCCCTACTTTAGACTTTCAACTCATTGCTATACAAAACCTAAAATTCAATATAGATCATCCTAATATCGTTTAAATAAAATCAACTAAGCATTAGCCTGAGGAACGCCGACGCTAGAGTCTTTATAAAATAATAATGCTTAGGCGCAAGCCGGTTTTATTTTAAATAAAAAGACCTGGACGACTCAAGTGCATTCTTATCTGTCCGTATATTTCAATTATCATCGTATTTTTAACCGACCTGTTGAGCATCAAATTTTAGAGATAAGTATAAATGGAAGTAGATCACGTTGAAATGATCTAACGAAGTGTATGAACAACGAGTGATGTGGTTCCAGCAAGACTGGACTCGAGTAGCACACGGGAACGACCTAAACAAATTTATCGCGCATCAGGCGTATGTAGTTGCAATCAAATTAACTCTCCGTTTACCAAGCATTACAGTAACACTATCATTAGTTCTAGGAACCGGTGGATTATCTGGGTGATCATAGCTAATGGAAAATAAGTCAACCATGGAAAAAATCTAGCATGCAGTGTTTCATTCCTCCAATCAAACATGGGATACTACTTACATTGCAACTTTGTTTCATTCGTCCATTGAAACATGGGATACTACTTACATTGCAACTTTGTTTCATTCGTCCATTCAAACATGGGGTACTACTTACATTGCAACTTACAACCGTTTGATGATATGATACAAAAACTATAGAATTTTGTACCGTCCTATGTCCGGAAGGGTTCAATAGAACTAGGCAACTTGAATTAGGCAATATATAGTTTGTGGTTTAATAACCGTTTATGGCTAAGCTGTTTGTAAAACAAAATGTCTAATAAATAATAAAAAACCAATATGTACCTCAATCAAGTTCACCAAAAATGCAAAATACAGGAACCGGTAAATAAGCTATTTTACTTGGGTTCTCCGGCGTTTAATGAAAATATACATCACTATGGAATTCCGACTAATCACGGTTTGCGACTAATTTTGAAACAAAGGTAGCTGATCACTGACCGGATTGTTATCTTTAAAATACCGGTCAAATATCTTCCATAACTTAAATTACACAATTTTAGCAGCACATTAACATGTTTTTACGGCTGAATTTGGAAACAACATCAATGCCTTATAACGCTGTAATTCGTTTGGACAAATATAGAGTGTTACCGCATGTAATAAATGAAAATGACAAACTGGTCGCAAAATATATCATTGGCCGTAACCAATAATTAGTAATTCTACCTTACTGCAAGCACAGATTGCTATGCACTTCGAGCTCCATTGCAAATTTATATTTGAAACCCGGGATTGAGTTGTTGGGCATGGCAACAAATTATTACTAATTTAACATATTGCATGCGTGGATTGCTATGGACCCCTAGTTCCTTTACTAATTTATATTTGCAATCAGGATTGAGTGGTTGAACATGGCAACAAATTATTACTACCTTAACATACTGCAAGCGTGGATTCCTTCTGTCCCGAGCTTCATTACAAATTTATATTTGAAAGCTTTTATTGAGTTGGTGGGCATGGCATCAAATTATTACTAATTTAACATATTGCATGCGTGCATTGCTATGGACCCCGAGTTCCTTTACTAATTTATATTTGCAATCAGGGTTGAGTGGTTGAACATGGCAACAAATTATTACTACTTTAACATACTGCAAGCGTGGATTCCTACTGTCCCGAGCTTCATTACAAATTTATATTTGAAAACTTTTATTGAGTTGTTGGGCATGGCAACAAATTATTACTACTTTAACATACTTCAAGCGTGGATTCGTACTGTTCCGAGCTTCATTACAAGTTTATATTTGAAAGCTTTTATTGAGTTGTTGGGCATGGCAACAAATTATTACTAATTTAACATACTGCAAGCGTGGATTGCTATGGTCCCAAGCTCAATTACTAATTTATATTTGTAAGCCGGGATTGAGTTGTTGGGCAAGGCAACCAATTTAGAAATGTCGATTCGTCGAAACTGTGCCAAAATTGATCATGAGCAATAAAAGTTTCACCAGAAAACAATAACAGTATATTTGTATTTGATTTTTTTTCGTATTTTGTTTATTTCATCCAGCATCACAAATTCTTTTTAAAAAATAACAGAATATTGCACAATAACAAGAAAATCCAAACAAAGTTTAGTAGCGTAAATAAAATTTAATGCAAGCATAGAAGCAAGCTATACTGTCCGTGATTTTGGAGCTTTTAAATAGTAAACAAATTTTGGAGAGCAGAAAAAATTTTACTGACGTACCAATGAATCATTTTTATTGACATTTCAATGGGTTGACTAATGGAAAGTGTGAGTCTATTGCAGATTGTGATGGAATTTTTGGATTTCAAATAATAGGAATTCTTGGTATTTTATATGGCTATTTCTATCTTAATGTTTGATACAGTCTGACAGGAATTTTCTACATTGCCAAATCCATTTTGTACCATACAATGCATTTAATGTATAGAAGCGAAAATAAAGACAATCTTGTACGCTTTCTAAGTTTCAATAGGCTTGAAAAAAGTAAAGGCCACGGTGCAGAAAGTTTCATCACAGTTTGAATCTCTGGTTTTTGATGAAAACATGCGCAGTGCTTATAACATACTAAAGCTTTGCACACTTATGAAAACAAAAACCAGATCAACTTAGCTACAATTCACATAAAACTATGTGCATAACTGACATTTTCAGATTTGGCTGATAAAAATTGTAATGGAGAGACCGAACTACGGTATTCTTGAAATGTCAATCAAACCACTTCACGTCAGAGGCCAGGCACCGGGCATTCGTTGCATGATTTATTTTTTGGTTCACACTGGATGGTCGAACTGGTATGAGCATTGCTGTCAGGTTTTCAGCAACATGGTTAGTTTATTTGATTGTTATATATATTCACCTAACATTCGGCTGACCCTATATTCGGTTGCACGGTGCCTCCACGTCAATCATCATTCGCAATTTTCTCTAATCTTTTGGGCGTCACACAAAATTTTTCAAGAAGTTTTGCGCAAGAACCGGTAGGAAGACTGAGGGAAATAATGAGCAGCATTTTTGGAGATCTGTCGCTTACATGCCGTGAATGCTCGGTCTCTCAATATTATTCAGCCATAAGAAGAAGACGAACTCATCACTGGTTTTTGTACGTGTCCGGGTAGCCATCAGACGGTTGCGTTTGAGAACAACCGTGAACAACAGTACGGTTGCAACATTTTCAGAACTGTTCACGCAAGACGATGCCGCAGTTCACCAGAACTCGATCGTGTCAACTGTTTGCGCGATGGAAATCATACGGCAAAACCGGTGCAATTAAAGCACCTCGAAAACCACAAAACAATACAACATGAGATTCAGCTATGCCTGATTTATTGATCAAAGTTACTTCACGTATTACACCAACAAAGTGACACACTATAGCAAATAAACACGAACATTTATACAAGTTTGAGACCTTGACATTTTATAAGTTCTCAGAAAACAATGACAATACTGCAAATACAATAATTTTAATAAAATAATAATACAAGAACCACACAACCTTTAAAACTGCGGTTTGATAAAATTGAATCTCACACAGCAATAACATCAACAATTATAATTACAAACCTATAATTACAACAGTAACGTTTTGAGAAGCTTCTGAGCTGTTAGAGCCAACGGCAGCTTGGTGCCATGAGCCTTCGCGCTACACTATAGTTCAGAACATCACAAAATGTCGACACATAGGGAATAATCAACGAGCTTATACCTTCAGCTTTTGCGCATCGGGTTTATTGTGGCTTATCGGAATTACTGCATTAGAATAGTATATATTTCACTTGTGGTGCCAGTATTGAGACTGATAATTGTCACCATTGTTGCACATTTTTGCCGTGAAAATCTGAGCAAGTTTGTAACAAGTTACCAAACTTAAAAATTCTTCCCTATATAGAGTGTTGCGTTCCGGCGTGAAATATTCAGCTTACTAACAGGAGAGTATCGCAGCAGTTACAGGTCACCACAGTTGTCTGAAGCAGCGTGTTTTAACAACTTGCTTTTGTAGAATGGCTGCCAATAAGTCTGGTATCTTTAGCATCTGAACGTGAATACAGCGGCTATTGAGGAATATGCTTTACAATGACGCTGTCCTCTCAGTTATTATAGTCATAGACAGACTGATCCTGGTGCACGAAATGAAGTTTCTGGTACACATGTATGTAAGTATTTCTCGAAACACGTAAAATTAGTTATTATGATATATGTTTCACAAAATATCATATTACTAAGATTGTTTCAGATTCTCATCAGCTATTACGTTATTGCTTGAAACCCCTCCTTCATATTTAGCAAACTACTCATTTGCAAAAAAACGGATCACATATATTACATCACAATCCAAAGAGTTTCATATCTATAACAACATATCGGATTTCGTCTACTGCGCGGACTCCCGCGCTCGCATATGTAGAAACGCTTTATTATGACTGGTAAAAGCTATATTGCGCACTGTAAATGGAAAACAATGTCACAGCCTGAGTGCTTTTCCAATACACAACTTCCAACTTTCATGTTGCAAAAATATTTGAGTTAATAAACGTCTCATAGTGGTCATCCACTAAATAAAACATGTCAATCGAAAATGTGCAAATATAATTTATGTTGCATTGTTCATACTTTGATCTTGGAAAATTGGTGAAACTACTATGTATATCTTAAAGTAAACTATTTGCTTATTGGCATTCTTATAGTCTAATGATAGAAGATAATGATTAAAAAGTAGTTGCAGCGATGTGTTTATTTCAGTCTAAGCCAAACTGCTGCCGATATATTGTACCGCTCTGGGTCTCTCTATGATCAGTCTAGCCTGACAACAAGACAAGAAGTACGCCATAAATACCTACGTCATAAAAGGAAAAACTACGCTTACGTTAGTGGATATAATCGAAAATATTTTCAGTTTCGCGTGAAAATTGGATGTAAAATAGCGACAAAAGACATCATTATACGATGATAGGAAACGACAACGCAGTAATGGAATATTTTTGAAATTTGATTAACAATAATAGCAAAACCAGTGTCTTTTATGGTTATGGTACCTAAATTGATGTGCCACAACAACACGGTACTACAAAATGATGGCGAGCTCTTCCAAAGCTGGTGGTGCTAAACATGAACTCGGTCAATAAATAGAGATAATTTATTGTTTGTAGTTGCCACGAATCCATTGTAACATTTTTCAGTTCAACTGTGAAAATTTTTCCTGTTTAGGCACTGATTACCACTTCAAAGGCTGTAACTAAGTTTAAATTGCAGTTTGTTAAAACCAGAAAAAGTACAAATTTCGCGCTTTAGGTGAATAACATTCTTTCAAATACAAGTAGCACATATATATTGTAATACGGCTCATCTAATATTATATGAAAACTTGGAACTGATTTTTACGTTGTACGGACGTGTTAATGCAGATATAGTAAACCCAGCCGAAGACATTTATGTGCTGTGTTAACTTTTGGGGCAAAAGTAGACACGTTACACTTTCGCTCGCGATGCAAGTAAAATTCTATCGTCCGATTTGTGTGCATATTTTAATACGGCTGAAGTAAAATTACCTAAACAATTTAGATCCAGATTTGGAATTGTACGTAAGCGAGTATGCTTTATACGGTGTACATGACGTATGTGCTCGGTGATTATTCCGTGTGGGTAGAACGTTTACCAGTGCTCAGGTTGCCGATCGATAACCATTGCGGCTGGACAGAAGTAATTCTATACACTTATCATCCACGTGACCTTCACTTATCATTGGCAATTTATCAATAATAGTTTCAATGTTCTTTGGATTCTGGTAAATTTAAAACCATTTTACCGTTAATCGGCAATGGTGTTAGATAAGGTATATAAAATTAAAAACTGAATTTTTGAAAATTCTCAGGAGCGAGAGAAATTGTCCATTGCACACGGTTCCAATACCATATGTTCACTTGAGTGACAACTATGTTTTTAAGCATTTCATTCATTTCATCCTTCAACAATACAGCGAGCATTCGTTTCTGTATATACGACGACACCATTCTAACGTTCACTTGTAATTGCTTGTATTTTATGGACTTCTGTATTCTTTCAACATACACGTGAACCGATCACTGTTGCGCTGGAATACAGCATGAAAACTGCGCTTATGTTAGCGAAGTTACAATATGAACAAAATGGACAGAATATTTGTTACCGAACATAAGATTTCATACAAATATCCCTGCGTATTACATATACGATATATACGTATCTGCGTATTTGTATGCGATTTCAAAATGCTACTTGTTACTAAATCACCATCTCGTAGCCTACGCTCGCACTAAATGTATAGATGTATGAAAGTAGGTCCTTCATTAAATAACCACAAGGAGTTGTTTTATGAATGTAATTGAATTCCTCGTTGCCCAAGCTTTTCATCGAAATTGGTGTCTTTCTACATGTTAGACGTTCAGAGTCGTTGCTTCAATCATTGGAACAGTGCAGGTGTTTAATTTGGGCTTTAGCCTAATTAAACCGAATCGTTCATTTGGCAAAAAGTCAAGTTTCACCCACCAATTTTCAAACCCAAACATGGACATGTTCTTCCAAATTGCAGACAAGGGTTGCCGATGCTAGGAACCGTTGATCAGCGAATTGCGACAGGTAAGGCACGCTAAAACAGGTAAGATACACTCTGAAAAGGTACACTAAATCTAGTGTTGAAAATTTAAGGGTCGTAAAAATTATATAATATACCTTTTATTAGTTACTACGCTAGATACATAATTTTTATTTCAACAACGAATACGGCTCATGAACGACTGTATGGACATACCTAATTTTACCATATTGCGTTTAAACAATCCACATATAATGTCAAAAGTTTTTATCTGTATACATAATTTTTCATGAGCAAGACATAAGCAACGGTCATCTATAGAACCAAAATCAAGCCGAATTTTTATTGATTCCTTCTGTATTACGGTTACCGCCTAGGTGATGTGATAAAAACTTTGAAACTACACGCGATCTGAGGTATTGCGACAGCAGGCCCAATATCTAGCCGAAAACCTATTAGCAACTGAATAAGAGAACAAACATAACCACCTTTGTATCAAAACTGCATAGGAACTGCTGTTGTTCGGCTGTATTTCGTCTAAATTTTGCCAAAGGGTGTACTTATAAGTATCATACTACATCACTATTATATTCTCACTGCGAAAGAGGTGGCCAAAAATATTTTGGAACAAATTATTATTTATTTTGCTGTAAAATTTATGATTTTGGAATAAATCGTCCTATTTGGCTTAAGAACGTACACGTGTCTGTTCTATTGCTGAAAGATACCGTTCAGTTTAGTCCGTTTTTCAGATATAGCTACAAAACAAAGGGGAAAATATGTTCCTGTTTTATCTGTTTATCTAATATTAAAAACAATAGCGCTAAACCGAATGGTATAAGCATAGCATCTAGTATAAAACTGTAATTTATGTCATAGAAATGCTGAAACTTACGGAAATGCATCTCTAGCGTTGCTCAACCCAGCTCTAAAGACAAATTTAAATAAAGCATTAATTTATTATACCTTATTTGTTTCGCTAAACCGTCAAGATAAAGTGTAAGGGCAAATTTTTCTTTAACACTAAAATGAAGTATGGTGACAACTGAGCCCTATCGAAGACTAACTTATGCTGGTACAGTGACAATGATCAAACGTATTGTACTGTTTGCCAGAATGGCAACGAAAACTCTCTGTGAAAGTTAGCCAACCATTTATGTTAAGAAACGTCGGTTTCCATCCAGTTTATTTTAAACTATTTGTGTTTGACCGGTACTTTAAACTTTAAAGTGTTGTACTTGCAAAGCTTTACAAAATGTTTGTTTGCGCACTTTGTGAATCTAAAAATGTCAAATTTAACTAATATTCAATTTCTAAAAATTACTGCTACGTCAAGAGCTGAGCTGAAATGTTGTCGGTAAATACATATAAAATTTGAACTATTCTTGACATAAAATGTGTGAAAAGTTTTTTTCTTTTGAATCATTTTCTAAAAGGAAGCTACATAATTGAGTTTTGATGTGTTACTTTTAATAAGTAAAGATTGAGATCCTTTGTTCCTACTCGACTTTCCATTAGTTATGTCCACAACGGTGGTATATGAATATTAGAGGATTCTATGATACTATTATTATTTCTTATACATAATTTCAGTTGGACTTTTCTTAAGTTTGCTCTTCTCTGCAGAACAAGTAGTTTGTAGTTAAAACATAAAATGGTATCCTGACCACAAATTTTGATGACGTAGTTCAATTTGTTTTTCGATATTAAAAATATTGATCATTACTCGATATCAACCTTTCAATATCACAAAATTTTTCTAAGTATTTTTTTAATAATTTTGTGGAAGCTTTTATGTATGCAAAACTGTTTCTCCATGCTGAACGATATCTGTAAATGTATGCAATATATAAGATTTTGTACCTATTCAAATTAAGGGTTCTAAATATTTTCGCCTACTGTTCTCTCTAATGAACTGACGAACGCATAATACAGGCCAATACTGACAAGAAATTCATGCAAATCAACCTATAGAATACACAAATAACATGCCTCCCAAGAATGGACAACTTGTGGCTAGATGTTCTCAATGACTTTTGTTCTTAAAAATTTAATTGAACAGTTTATTGCACAGTTTTAAGTCACGCTTTAGTATCAATTCCGGCCTGTGCCATGCCTCCGTAGAGGAAATAGGACGTCTTGTCACATTAAAACCTTCTGTTTAGGTTACGCGACACATACTAAATTTCATTAATACCCACTAGGCACTTCATGAGTACTTGTCGTTTTCTAACATTGGTGTTCAGTAACTTAACGGCTTTGCGAAATGCCTAATTTGTTTGTCGCAAACCTGCGAGAGAACAGTTGAAAATGGCAACGTAAAGGGGCACACGTGCCAAATAGCAAGCCGTCCACTATAAGCGAAACGTCAAAAGTTTCGGCCATTACCATAACGGTTTGCCATGATAAAATATATTTACGTACATGATCTCTTAGCATACATGAAATACTTATTATCTTAACGTACCATAAAATTTCACGGGTCGGATTGTGTAGTGATATTTAACCATAGCTTCGCACCGGTCGCGGTTTTGATGGTTGTTCCACAACAATTCTTGAGATTAAAGCTTAAACCCATAAAATAATTTATATATTTAATATTTAGGTTGAATTAGTTCAGCCAGACCTGCCTGATGATATGTAAATGTTGAAGTATTTCTGCTTTGACACGGTAGATTATGCAAGTTTGAAAAACCCCAAAGCATTGTCTTGAATTTTTAATATCGCTGTTTTCTACCAGCTATGGTCACACAATACTATCTACCTGCATAACTACTCCATAATCGTACTCAACTGGCATCGTATTATGTGACATCCCCTGTTGTACAAAAATAGGTCTAAGACAACCTGAAGGAGATAAAAAGTTACATGAATATATAAAAATTCTTAGAGCGTGTCAGTTCGGGTAGCCTCGAATTAGTCTTAGACCTACTATAAAGCTCGATAACCTCCTCAGCTACGGCTGAGGCTCAGCCTTACGGTTAATATATCGAAAACGGTACAAGCTAGTCTCTTTACGCAACGCCTTTTTATACTCTGACGAAAACGATGATTATCAATGGAATAATTGCGTTAGCATGTCGCACGGGAACCATTTTAGAACTTTTGGTAATAAATATATACAATTCACTGGTTACGGTTACAAATGTTTTCATGGAACCATTGTCCAATCCTTCAACCCTGTGTAACAAACAAAAGCTGATAGCTTAAAAGAATCTATAGCATTCTTCACATCGGATTGGCATAATTAAATATACAGACAATAAAATGACTTGTCATTTAAATGCAAAAGGAGTATGATTTAAGCTAAAGCTAGACAAGCTGTAAATTGCAGACTATCCAACTTTGAATGATAGTTTCATCACAAAGTTTAGTTCACTGTCATGTTGCTCGAACGATGTTTACAAACATTATAGAGTTCAGCTTTTTGAGGCTATTTTGTAAAACCAAATGTTGCGTTACATTTTTGGCAGTTTTGTTTACACAAATGGTGAAGTAGCAATTACTGTAGACAGAATTTTAACAAGTTAAATGGTGGCAAATTTAGAGTTGTTTTCGTATAATTAATTCAGTTGCTGATGCCAATATTTTTAAATTGCATAGTTTGACGGAGCCTGACTAGAAAGAACTTTAAGAGTATATTATATAGTGATATTTTTAGATCGCGAGTATGAATTTTTAACAATGTAATGTCTGCTTTATTTTGAAATCATGTACTTTTATGACTACGCACTTACCATTGCAATTGCCTTTAACCAGTTGCTCTTAACAACGTTGCTTATTAACCTGAGTTTTGTTCACAGCTTGATTGCAACACCGGAGAATACAACAAATGCTATAGAATTTGATGCAGGTATAATTAAATGTTTTATTTATACCTTTAACTGTATATTTAGGTGAACGCATTAGCCAAAAAGTTCTTATTCTACATCAACGCATTTGGTAATCAGTTTTCAAAACATTTCAGAGATGTTTGACAGCTAAATTTGTTTTAAAAAGCTAATCGCTAAACCAAGAGACCTCATCGGATTGAAATATATGAACCAGACTCGACCCCTTAATCTACCGATAACCGGCTATCAAAATTTTGAAATTACGACCCCAAACTTCGTTGTGTGTGCGTTCCGTACTAGTGTTTTATATAAAACTGCCTATCGTAAACGACAAAGACGTTGTGCAACCAGTGTTACAGCCCTCATTCAATCAAACCACATAACATATCTTAAATAATAAGAAGCCCTACCCAATTCAGCCAGAAATGACCGAAATCCAACAAACATCAATTGGACTCAACCTAACCAGATTCTTTACGTGACCGGACCTGATTGTGGTCATATTTAAACTTTTTACAAAATCTAAATATGTACTGAAAAAATATTTTTCCATGCGTTGTTATACACATGTAACCTACGTGGTCCTAGGGGTGTTTAGTCCCACCGTAGATTACACACAGCTACGACAATGCGAACACCAAGGGATATATGATTTTGTGAGCTCAATCCTAAGGCCTTAACGTGTAGCACTTATAATGCAGACAGTTTATTTACAACAACAATTTACAAACTTTACACACAATAAACATATAAACGGCTGAACCGTACTCACCTTGATCGCGTAGCTTCTGAGGCCGACTGAGGCCCTGATCTAACTGCGCAACCGCTTAAATAACTTTTATAAACCCGATTTCTTGGAACTCAAAACAAACCTAGTTCTGAAATCTCCCTAACCCGTTAATTTCTAATATAATTGTTGCCAACCGGGTTGTGAATTCTTAGA
The DNA here is from genome assembly GCA_030248225.1 of Trileptium ribeirensis. Lineage (NCBI taxonomy): Eukaryota > Metazoa > Nematoda > Enoplea > Enoplida > Thoracostomopsidae > Trileptium > Trileptium ribeirensis. The sequence continues at coordinate 48,213 of JASANE010004333.1, read as the reverse complement.
ATTGTAAAATTCGCTCTCTAACATAAGTTTTAATTTTTGCGTTGGAGAACCCCTTTTTATGAAATTCTTGGAATCCCTAACTCAAAACAAATTTTACGATTTTCAAGAAAATTCAGCAGAAACACACTTACATATCCGCTAATGTAAGTGTAACAGTTAAGGCACCCAGGACTTACACTCAAATCCGATAGGTACCTAAACCATAGCACCGGCTCACAAATTGTAAAATTTTAAGTTGTTTTACACTCTCTTAAAGTTATAATTTTTAAGAATAAAATAAATTATTGTTAGCAGAATTGACCGAGGGGATGAGGTCCGTAATTTCTTAACAGGTGGGTCAATTGTGCCCAAATTTTGTATGGATTTTCTACAGCGTGCCCAATGGCATTCGGCATTAAAATCCCATTTTGACCCAGTCATCCCCCCTGACCAGACCTTCATGTCTAGCGTGGTTTATATGGCACTTATAAACCTCACACAAATATACAGGAAATCTCCAAGATTTCAACAACAAAATATTTTAAAGTGATTTTATACATACACCACACGTCACACATACGAAGCAGCCACCAGTTACACTACAGTAGATATTTTGTTCATACAGCAATAAACAACAACATACATACAGGTTGTTTATGATACAGACATCAAATAACATACACAATACTATACATACATATACAATACATATACAATACATAAACCAGTAAACAACTATAGCTGATGCAAACAGTTACATTTTCCCATCATAAAATGATTTTCACAGTAGTTCATCACATGAGGGAATTTGTTTGCCAGAGCATGCATCGCTACACACAATCGGCTAAAAATTGGACTTATATTTTCTTTTTAGGGAGTAAAATTAGCCTGAAATGTGGACGACGAGCTTGTACGCCAACTGTAAGTGTAAGTAGAGTATCTAATAAACCAAGGTATAATAACAAACGCTGCAGCATAAAATTCACCATGATCTCCCGAATATAGTCATAAAAGTTACAAAAATAAACCAGTGTTTGTAGCGTTAACTTCAGGCAGTTGTCTTTTTGTGTCGCTATTCCTACTGTGAAGCTAACTAAATTGCACAATAACGGCACCAGTCCTGCAGCCTGACTTGCAATGTTGTGGCCCTGCTGTGTTGTTGTGGCGCCAGTTTTGTGGTGGCTCCAGTCCTGATGTGGCAATAGTTTAATTGTGGCACTACTTGTATAATGACACTGTTGTACAGATGTTATTGCTATTGCATTGCTTTACAGATATGTTGTTATTAACTACAGTGCTTGTATGGCTCTTTGCTTAAATATATATCTGCTCTGTAAACACAGCTTCAATTGTTTAGCAAAGAATACAGTTTTCTAGTTTTTAAGCTAAGAAATGATTATTCAAGAGCCAATGATGTTCGATTCTACTGAAGAGTGCGATTCCCTCCAGCTTCCCTTACGATCTCCCGCTGTAATCCGAGGTCGTTTTAGCTCTTACAACTCTCAGGGTTATGAACCACTTGGTGGATCATAAACATGGATACCCACCCACGTCGGACCACCAAGTTTACACACGCCGATATTCGTGGACCGTCTATTGGTACCAACTGATGTTTATGAACCACTAAATTTTCTCCACAGCCATGTTCGTTTATCACTTTTATATTTTTAAAAATATTCAAAAATTTTTTTAAACATAAAATAGATGATCCCAAAACATGAAAGGGGTGTCAAATAGTGATCCATGAACAAGGGTGGGTTGAAGGTCCATAAACCATATGTTGAAGGTCCATAAACCTGTGGGTCTGAATTTAGTGGTCCATAAGGACGAGTTGGATGGTGTAAACTTGGTCAAATGGGGTATAAATACAGGGCCCTTGAACATGGATGGGGCACACGTCGAAAACCAAAAACTTGGGTGGGGTGTAAACTCAGTGGTCCAAGAGCATAGGTTTGTAGTCATGTTTATGTCCCACCAAGTGGGTTATAAACCTGTGAATGGTAAGGGTGAAAACTTTTTGTTACGTATCACGGTTGAATTTTAGAGCTAAAGAGTGTCACACTCCTAAGCAGAGCCCATCGTCATCGGCCCTTGATTATATTATTCCTTCTGTTACTATATTGACACATTTATCGCTATGTACGTTGCGTGGAGGGTTAGTTGCTTGGTTCGCGTTGTGAGGTTCCTTAAGCAACAACTCCTAAATGGTGTAACGGCTGGTGTGACTTGCACCCGCTCGATCTACGTTCAATCCGCGGTCGGAGCAAAAGTTTGAAGATTGTACAAGCTACGCTTTGGTTTAAGAAAGAAAGGGTTAAAAGAAACTGTATTGTCGCTTTCAAGATCCAACCATTCAACAAACAATAGAAACATATGCGTAACTTTGCAGACCTTCAGTAAACTATGCGCAAACACATGACTCATTTTTTACCTATATGTTATATACAACATGCAAATGTAGAGTAATCTGAGCAGATTATTAAGACTCATTTTGCGTTTATTTGCATATACGTGGCGTTAATGTTATAGTTGGATTACCATACTGCAGTTGTAATTAAAACGGTAGTTATGAATATGATATATTTATATTAACCAAAACAAGTAAAATCCTCCTGTATTATTACTGTCAATTAACATTTCTATACTTTTTTGCTTTGAGATGTTCATATTTCGTTATCCTAAAAATCTTCCCCCATAATCCAAAGGTTTAATGGTTTGATCTTGAAAGTAACCAAAACAATATTTAGTATAATCATTTCCAGGCGCAAAATCACTCACCATAACGTATACTTTGATGAAACTGGTGGTTTACTGGTGATAGTAATTTTCGCACGTAAGCACCCATACAAGCACTGTAAACAAATTGGTTATTAACAACATATCTTTACAGGAATGCAACAACATAACTGTACAGCATCATTCAGTATTAAGTGCTATAATAATGATGGTGCCACAGTTGGACCGGCGTCATAACAGAATGCATGCAACAAGTGTACGCCAGTGCCACAACAGTACTGGTGCCACTAAACTACACAATCTTAACTTTAAGTCTATTTCATCGTAAAAGAACAATTTAGTGAGCCAATTAACACCGTCAGTTCTCGGTCATCTTGAAGGGTGTGTTTTCTAACGCTTCAACAACAATAATGCGCTTTAGCTGCGAAACAGAACAAAATTTTGCACTCCAACATCGTTGTAAAAGCAATGTTTAAATTTAAACAATGTCAATATTTAGTCCACAAAACAATTTATTTTACTTTAGTAAAAGTCCACGACGAACCAAGTCCGATGCAATCATGTTCACTCGCCGCAGATGTTGGACTTCGAGCTGCTTCGACAAACGTTAAACAGTTCTTTCGCTGTGAGAAAATACACTCAGAGTAAACGTCAACATTTTTTACATTAACTTGTTGTTCATGCGTCGAAATATTTGATGTACAGAATAACGTCACTTGTATATGTCCAAGTTTGACGTTTACTTGATGTCAAAATAATTACTGCAGGACACTATCACTGGAAAACTCGGTTGATGATTGATGAAAATTTAGGAAATTGTGAATTAACAATTTTTACTTTGAAAAATTGGTTAAATGCAAGCACCTTCTTGTCACGGCTGTCAGCTGCGACATTGTTTTCGATTTTTATGAAACTCTGAATCTTATATGGTACTGTGTAAGATATTTCCATGGCTACAGTTCACCAGTCATGTCTGGTCGGACAATTTCAGCCTAACAACTCGATGCTTTGTCAGGACTTCTATTTAATATAAATAGACATAAATCAATAACAAAACACAAAGCAGATCATTGCACAGGAGTGCTCCAGAAAACTGAATGTCCAACCAGGAGAAAAAATGGTAGGTTAGATATGTGTGCAGGCTACTAGTACAAAATTTCAGGCAAAATGAAAGCAACCAACCTATTTCTATATTTGATATCAGATTTCTGAATACAAATAATGGGTTCTTCGTTATTGTTCTCTTGTTGAAGTAATATACGTTTGATGCCAGGGACAAGAATTATGAAAACATAATCCAAATTAAACTTGGCATTGCGAGGGTTAAAAGATGATAGATGTAAATTCGGAATATTTTAATGTAAATATTTTGAGTGATAGAATTTGGGATGTAATGTTATAATTCCCAATAAATCGTGATATAGTAGAAAAATTTAATGCTATGTGAACCCCCTAGTTCATATGTACAGTAGAAACTCTACCATAGGCTAAGCTTTAACATATTTACATACGAGCAAAGCGAAAGTAGTGAGGATTTTGTGCAAAATGACAATTCTGACCCTATTCGCTTCGATGTAAGCAATGTAGAAATGTTGTTGATGGCAGAAATATACTCTGTAATATTTCTACTATCACGTCAACATAAACCATCAGCTCATCTGTGACGAATTTACATTGGAGAAAAGCTTGTATGCATAAGCGCAGATCTCAAGGGGGATGGATGTATCCCCAAGGATTATGTAACCTGGGATCTAAAACTTTTGGCATTGGTATCCTGGAGTCAAAACCCCATGTTAAAATTCCAATTTACCATTCCCATCGTTTTGCATGCCCTCAAAGTTCTCGCATCCACCCCAAAATGCGGAAGGAATCTATGCCTCTACTTGAGTCCACTTTGCAAATTAATCAACGCGTTGCGAAGCTAAGTGTGATAACTGAAATATATAAATTTTAACAAAAAGAGCTGTTTGCCCTCTTATTCTGTGAAAATTCAACAAATATATCACTTTTCGACAAAGCTTATAGCTAAATCACTCCAAACACTTGTATCGACCGTAATGTCCAAATAGACGTTGATATCGGTCCAAATCCCACATTTTTTCTCGCCTGTGCAACGGTTTTAGGCTGCTTTATTGAGACAGATAAAGTGCCAGGTAAAGATTGAGCAAAGTTAGTTCATTCTTTAAAAACTTGTGGACTATATTATTCAAATTTTAGGCCTAATTTTCATCAGAGAAAAGATTATACAAACCGTACATCATATATTAGGACATATAAAACAAATCAAATTTTTGCGCAAAAATCGTAATATTTTAGAGAACAAAAGCAGGGTACGAAGAGAATCAGTATAGTTGAGTTTAAGAGTTTTACATCGTATTAAAATGTTTTTTGTAAATTCTACAACAAAAGTGGAGCATTCGGTTCTTGACTGATTATTTGTGTCATAACCGAGAAATCATAAGCGCTGGACCGCTATATTTGCTAGGATACTTGAAAACTGCCGAATTTTGCAACTGACAGTTTTTAAGTATTTTCCCTGTTATGACTGAAATACCGGTGTACTCTGCGCTCCTTCTAGATATATGTCGGCGTAAACAGCCGAAGTAGTATGCTTCACAACCAGAACAAATAAAATTGTATATGACAAAAGAATCCAATATTGAGTTATTCCAATAGGTTGTCCTTAGGAAAAACCAGTATTTGATCATTTTGCCGGTACCAATCGCGTAGCAGATAAGCTGCTTTTAGATGTGTGACCATTTGCTCATTGAGACTATTAGAAATACTCTAAAATGAAGGCAATTTCAGAACGAAGTTTTTTGATTTTAATTCAATTACTGACTGACGTGTTGTAAGCGACTGCTCTTGGTATGAACTTCATGACAAAATTGTTGATAAAGATTTTGACCGAATTATCAACCAGTTTTGATGGCAAATCATTGCTAACGAATAATAGACGCAAAAAGCGCACTTCGTTATGTATTATGTTGCAGGCGCTGTCAATCTGAAAAGATCTATAGCGCAAACATTCAATGTATATAGAGAAAATATCTGAATCAAATTTTGTTAGTAGACCAACAAAGGTTGATTTTCTATATGTTGATGTAACAAAACCACTATTGCTATTTATAATTTTAACATCAAGAAACGGGATACTTTCGTTCTGTTTACATTCGATACTGAATTTAATGCTATGATGATCGCTAATATTTTCTGCAAATTATCTGCGTTGAGTAACACAGCGCTGTTATTTTTGTCAGGAGATATTATAACAATATTGTCGCTGGTCGATAGATTTTCTGATACACTCAAACTATTAAGCGAAAAAGTTCGATTTTGGTGCAGTATTGCCAAAAGCAATAACACCTTAATTGTAGAACTAGTAACGTCAAGTAGATCGTCGTTAAGCGCAATATTGATGTGTGTAATTTTGGTTGTTTTGAAGAATTCTTGCGGGAATGTTTTCTTTTGCGCAAATGTTTGAATTTAGTGTATTTTGGTATTTGACGGCATAAAAACTAGATCTTATGCTAGCGTAAAGTGCTCACCCTCGTTAATGTCGACGTCTGAGGTGTTGAAAAAGCAGTGAATTGAGACAAAGTTGCTTAATTTTGTGCTGACCTATTGTTTAAGAGTAGCAACTTTTCTGATGGTTGGGACGACAGTCTTCGTCAACCTTGATAGAAATCCAGTGGATGTACGACGGTAACTTAGACGAATTGATATACTGAACACTGCATTTGAGCAAACTATTGATTTTGTCAAAATGCGTTGAATGTAAAGCAGCAGATGATCGTTGAGGTTTCTTCGATTCGTTGGACAGAATCTTTTCGACGAAAGCTAATTACTTTACAATATTTCGTTCAATGGCAAATTTTTTTTATTTTAACAAACGGCGGTGTGATTCTGTTCGTCATACAGATCCGTGGAAAGCATCATGTCCTTTGCATTTAGCAAAACTGACGAACGATTTTTTGCAATCTCTAAACAAACATACTGTTTTTGTACCATATTTATGTCTAATTCCACAGGTCAGGTCCTTAGGAAACTGTGCCTTTATTAGTTGATTTAGAGCCGATATCACTAAATTGTGTGCAAACTGTATATCACGAAAGCGCCAAAATTGTTTATTTTACTAAACTAAAATGTTGAAACGGTTAGAAACAAGAAACTTATAAACATGTTTTGAACGACATTATAACATGCACAACGTACTCACTTTGAGCTACGTACATCCATACTTTGATCCAAATAGTAAAGAAAAAATGCAATAAGCAACAGCGATAGAGATAAAAATGATCAAAATAGCCTGCAAACTAAGTTAAGATAACATTAGCAGCTACACAAAAAAGGACCGACTAAGATGTAGCGTGTAATGCACAAATGATACAGGACCTGTTGAGCGCCTGATTGCTATAATTGGCAAAATGCCAAACAAAACAATTGAAAACTATTGAACTATTACATTTCAAGACTGCGACTAGGCAGATCTTCAATGCCAGTGGTGTTATCACCTTGATCCTAGGCGATGCTCAATTTATGCCCAACTTTATTCTTTTTGGAACACGGTTGTGCTGAATCGCCAAAACGATAATGTTCACGGGCTGTCGAATCAGAGTAAATGGTATAGGAGCGCCGATTGCGTGCGAGACGGCAATAGTAACAGGTAGCGTGTTAACGGAAAAAACTGCAGGCGATTGAATATATCTGTTGTCTGATATTACAATGGTCCGTGGGATGCCAATATTTCGGCCACCGGAGTGCGAGCCATCTTCAGAGCACGATGATCTGAAACGAACTTTAGATGATGAAAGTACAATATTATTAAGAATGACAAATTTATTCATAAAAAATATAAAGTAACATTAAGGCAAATGTATGTGCCAGAATTGTACGTTTTCAAATTGCCATTATTTGAGGCATTTCTAATAACCTCAATAAGCAAATAGTTACAGATCTAAAAGAGCTTATCTGCATAAAACTAGTACCGGTAAAAGATCAAATACTGGTTTTCCTTTAAGGACAAACTAAAGGAATCGCTCAGATCATTTATCGTATACAAGTTTATTTGTTCTGCTTGTGAAGCAGACTACATCGGCTGTTCAGGCCGACATCTTTCGACAAGGAGCGCAGAGTACACCGGTATTTCAGCCAGAACATGTAAAAGACTGAATAACTATCAATCGCAAAATTCTGCAGTTTTCCAACATCTTAGCTCATGTTGCTGTAAAACTAACATTTGTGATTTCTCGGTGACCGTACAAATAAAAAGCCAAGAACCGAATACTCCAGTTTTGCTTTTAAAATTTGGAAACGTTTTAATACGATACAGAACTCCTAAACTCATCAATACCAGTTCCCTCCGCCTACTGCTATTCTTTTAATATTACAATTTTAGCACAAACGTTTGTTTTAATGTTACTCTGTGATTTTATCAATATTAGGACATACGTAAAACGAAACAAATAGAATAAAAATGTATATTTACTATTTGTATAAATAACTATATATTAACTGTGATACTTTGCTTTCAGGAACACGTCCAACGGTGGATGGATGCTTTACGAATGTCCGAACGATAAAGTTTTTTCCTCTGCTGACGGAAAGTGCATACAAGCATCGAAAATATTTTCGTCTATCTATAACATAACAAGTAGCAACAATTACAGTAAAGGGGACATCAAATCTCAAAATCGTAAGAATTTTAGAGGCAATAATTTCGTAACAAACTATGCAAAAACAGTTAATAAACCCGGCTTGTATGAGGAAATTTTTAACTCGACAAAATACGGCGTTGTAACAAAGAAATTACCGTCATGGAATCTTGTGCGACAGCAAGCAATTGACAATAATCGTGAGGCGAAAAACGTAATTCAGAACATGACATCAATACGCTCTACACGATTGCACAGTAATAACAGCATGACATTTGGCATCGATGCAAACAAAACGTCTTCATCGAATCTTCCGCCCCAGCCAGCAGCAGGCAATAATCGTGAAGTGAAAAACGTAATATCACACATGACATCGGTAGGTTCTACACGATTGCACAACAATAGCAGGACGAATAATAGCAACACGGCATACGACGCAGAGGTAAACAATGAGGTAATGCCTTCATTGAATCTTCCGCAGAAGCCAGCAATAGATAATAATCGTGAGGTGAAAAACCTAATTTGGGACATGACATCAATGCGCTTGGCACGACTGCACAATATTAGCAGCAGGAATAAAGGGGAGAGTAGACAGCTAACAGCCAAGCTATTATACAACAAAGCCGGACGCGATGCAAAGACCCCAATTTCAGATACTACAAAGAGCCAAATTTATCCACGGTCATATAGATATTTGACAGTTGAATCAAGCAATAACTACTCGAATACGATACTGACGACAAATCATAATAAACCTACGTTTCCGGTTTATTGTGAAGGTTAGCAATGTATTATCCAACTAATACTTTAGTAAACGAGTAGGTATAGCGTCGAACGTAAACGTGTTTCATTAACGACCAGCTAAATTTGACGGTATACATATTGTATTAAGATATGCATCGTATCTATAGGCTTCTTTACGGGACGACGTACAGTAAACAGCGGCCTTCTAGAGGGAAGTTCAGTACTTAGCTCGAGATTATTTGTTTTCGACGTAAAAATCATGTTTTGACGATTTTTCGATTAAAAAGTCTGCAAAGAATACTGTTGCATCTACGTAACGTCGTTCGAACATTGTGCTACGCACTAAAACCTGATGCAATCGGGTAGGCGTTTTAAGGTTCTGACCAGTTGTGAGACAAACCCGAAAGAACACTGCTGGGAGCCGCAACTACTTACGATTGTCCGGAGTCACTGATTGCATATTGCTATTTCTAATACTGTAGTTAGATATGATGCAGATGTGTAACGACGTATACCGGTAAGTGTATATTACAATTGTACTCTTTATTCAGAAGTTTGAAAAAGATAACTGTGGCACCATAATACATGAGCTGAATTTGAAGCTGTCGATTACTTTTGTGCCTTTCGCTCTCTCAGGGTTAGATACTAATATTAGTATGGGTATTACCGCATGCACATGTGACACTACCGGAACAGGTAAAACCCAGCATTTATTAAATTATCGTGACTTGACGTATTTGTCCTGAATAAAATTCAGTAGCCAAAGTAAATGCCGCAAATTATAAATACTATGACTTGGGGGATCACACCATAACAGATGTTATGTAAATGCCGCTTGCAAAGTTTACTCTTAATTTTCACTTAGTAATCGTCGCTATACTACCTTAATTTTATACCAAATGATCTTGTTTTCCAGGAACGCGATTCATATATGCCGGTGGTACGTGTTCCGCTGTTTGTACAAGAAAACATCCAAACCCAAGCAATGTAAAACTGTACTTTCAATGTGTGCTCAGTTCACCAGGGTAAGATTTTAGTACCAGATTAATCGCACGCACATATAAATATATAAATAATATTTGATCTATTCCAAGAGTGTGACCGTTGGAAGCAAACCAAACTGCTCCGGCAAAATAACTTCGGAAAAGCTCAGCTATTATTATTTATATAAAGAAAGTGAACTAAAAAGAAGCATTAAAAATTGAATATGAATTTCTATAAAAAGTGAAGGGATTGTGCCAAAACCAGGTTCGCCAACGTAAGAAACCAAAGATATTCTAAGCAATACGTTGGGAATGCTGAATGATAAATTATTTAGCCGTTGCTATTTTCTTGTTTGATTTAAGGGTTTTGACACACAAACAATATATTCCTGTGATGTAACATAAGCAGTATGAATTTGAGATTTGCTTTTACGATCAAAACGAGGACAACCTGAAAATATTTGTGGCTCACTAGTTGTAGAATCGTTGTGATTAATTTTTAGATACCCTTATTTTTCGCTGAATACTATCAGGGATATGGTTCAACGCATCCGGCCTGTAAAAGCAATTATTTTAACATTAATACGCGTATTCTATTTAAATTTAATGTGTCAAGCGCCGCTCAGCATAAAATATTAGGCTGTGTAGAGCTGCTATTTTGATCGAATGTAATAAAGGCGCAAGAAAACAACTCTTTGTGCAGTTCCAATAATTCTTCACGTAAAAGAACATTGTTTAACTAATGAATATTGAAAAGTCAATACCACTTTGAACACAGAAGAAGTTTACGTAACCTGGACATACGAGAAAGCATAGATGATTTAACTATAGATGTATGACGAAGTTGATGGAACCTTATGTAAACACATTTATACAATGTGTTGCATTTATACAATGCAACACACTGTATAAATGCGATTGATGTGCAATGGACACGAATTGTTTCGTATGTCATATATGATACGAATTTATCGTCCCTGATATCGATGCGATTCCTCACATTCATAACCGAAATAAAGCCATATCGGTTTTGGAATCCAGGCATCTATTAAAATTTGAGACACACAAAGCCTAATCTTAAATTTGGAATCAGAAAGAGGTTTCGAACCTGCAGTCTAGAAAATTTCTAACTTTTGGCAGTTTTGTTCCAATTTTAACCGTTTGCCCCGTCAACTAATCTGTATTTCGTCCAATGTTCAACAAACATTTGCCACATCGGAGGATTGCACCTGGAACGTTTGGTTACGAAACGTGTAAGCTAACCACTACGCTATCAGTAAGCTGTTTATCTGTTCCTTAAGCAATTTCATAAAGCGAGCGAATAACAACGCAGGTGGAAACCACGCCGCATGACTAACACCGCAAGTCTATCGCTTCGCAATGTACGCTGTATCCTATATGAAACAGCATGCTGGAGAGGATTAATCGAGCGATAATGTATATTTTGATTAACCATTTGCCTCATGAATTAATTATTACTTCGTGCAATGTTAAAGAAATATTTGCTACAACGGCGAATTGAACCTGAAACGTTGGTTGCTAACCACAATGCTAATGCTACCTATGAGCTGTTGCTCAGTTCTTTAAAGAACATCACAAAGCAAGTGAATAATAACGCAGGCGCAAGCGCACGCCGCGCGGCAAACGCCGCAAGTCTATCGCTTCGCAATGTACGTTGCTGTTTCATATGTGAGACACTATGCGGTATAGATTTAAACCAAGAGAATCAAAAATTTAGTTAGCCCTTTACCGCATGAATAAAGCTTTATTTCGTGCAATGCTGAAGAAACTTTTGCCGCAGCATTGGATTGTACCTGAAACAATTGCTTGTGTAACGTCGTACTCTAACCACTATGCTACGTATGCTTCTAGCTTGGTTTCTTAAGGAACCTCGCGAAGCGAGTGCGCTCTATGATATGGGAGACGCTGTGAGGGAAAGAGTTTATGGCGCGATAGTCTAAATTTAATTAATCGAGGCATAGTCTAAATTCTAACTAATTAAGCGGTAGTCTAAATTTTGATTTATTAAATATTAGCAAAACCACTGTATTTATCACATTAGCGTTGCTACAGTACTGCGTTGTTTGCTAGCTGGGTTCTTTATTTTGTGCGTTACTAATCTTTACAATATAGGTGAGGGCGAAATGTTTTATATAAAATATTAACGACCATCGAAGATTATATAACCATAATATCAGAGTTATCTAGACCAGGCTACTAAAACGCAAAACCCTACTCGTTATAGAACCTTAAAGTTATTTCCATTACACAGTTAATACCGATGTTAAAGCAATTCTTTTGAAATTCAAAATATAACAGAATGCTTTCATGCCAAAGTACTCCAGCTCTTAGTAAATTCGGCTAATGATCTTATTCTGCCTGATTGTTGATCATTTCATTACAGCATGTCCTAATTTGGGCCAGCGTAGATAATAATGTGGCTGCCGTATCCACAAGCTTAAAGGAATTACGCCATTACAGAATTTCCATAAGTTTTTATATGCAAGCCTTGCCAAAACACATCAACTGTTCACATTATTTCAACTTTCTATTGAAATTTATCATTTGACCATCGTAGATTGTAATGTGGTTGCCGTACTAAACGTTCTAATTTTAAATTACGTTTGTTACATGTAATCTTTGATATATTTCTTTATTGTGCCCGAAGATACAAGTTTCTACATAGCAATTATTTAAATGTTACACTTTTTGCCGTAGCAAACTATGTGTAAAACTTGTTTTACTAACACTGCCATAACATATTTGAGCCATATCATAAGTGAAAAAAGTCGTCGTGTAAAAAGTTGGATATGCTCGTTGGACAGTTACTAACTAACCATTATTTGTTATATACACTATATAAATCAAACTGTGGCTATATGATGACATACTGTTAACAAAACGCATCATGATTAGTTGCTTTTAACCATGTATGTTTTATTGCCCATTAATGTCTGCTATTATATCAATATAAACCTTGTGGTTCGACAGCTCATCTCTCGTTATGCAAGCTTATTTTTCGAAGGACACTTGATACTTCGGCGAATTTCGCTGTAAAATTTACTTTCATATTCGACTTAACTGTAATTTAGAATAAGGGGCCCTATAGGTTAATGAGTTATTCAGCGAAACTAAAAATTGGCCTTGCGAAAGTTTTAAATTTATTATGTTATTCTGATTTTATCAAATATGACTGAACTGAATAGGTACCTTCTGCATATTAATACACAACTTTTCTTGCGCACGCATCACAATCTAGCAACAAACTGCATCATCTTTTATTGTCGCTGAACTTCTTCATATAAAATGTTCTTATTTTTCTTACCAGATATCGCGTCATGTTGAAAAATATAAACCCGACAGTGCCGAACTCGATAATATCACTGTAATCGGCTATCAATACATTGGACTCATGGCTCGTAACAAGACTGTGTGGGGTCCCTATTCCCTGGTAGTGTTTTATTGAATAATGCCCACTCTGCATAACGAAAACGTGACCCTTATCAAAGCCACATCGTCTTTCTATGCTGCTACTTCGGTTATATGTCCTTTCAACGTAGGGCAAATAGTTTGTTCAGTGAGGTTAGCCTAAACAAAATATTGCCTAAGCAAAGGAGGTTTTCCCAAACTGGACAAATACTAACCTAACCTACCCGACCCATCCTGTTTACGGGCTCTATTTCGTAGTTCAACATGGCTTTACGGAATACAACCCTCATATACACAAATACATACGTGTAAGCATGGAATTCAAATAGCGATCTTATGTTTTTTGATTCGAACTACTTTGATGCATTTTAGATCTAAACGTTCTATCTGGATTGTAATGAAATGTCGAGCAGGAAAAATATTTAACGCACAGTCTAGATCATGTATACCGCTGCCAAAAACTACAACAACAACACCGGTATTACGATCAAATGCGAGTATATTATTGCCTTCAAATTTTGAATTAGAACGTCTACTCGAATCCACGACAACCCAGCCCGTTGAGTTCATTTCGACAGCAGACGAACAAAGAAAAGTTTCGATCCTCCCAGCTCTAGTCAACATCCAGTCGGTACAAATTTCAAAACCAAGTGAGAAATTATTTAATGTGTCAATAAGTAATTTTTTAACAGTTTTTTAACATTCAATATTCTTTATTCTCATACCTTTTCCGTGCTCCGCGGCAGAATCAAATATAAATGGTTATTTTATGAAAATGCAATTAATTTAAGATAAAAAAATTATACTGAATACATTTAATTGATTGTAAGATATTGAACTATGTACATCCTTAACCATTTTGCGCGTGAATTAATGTGCAGTTCTTATAATGCTGAACCAACTTTTGCCGCAGTGATGGCTTGGAGCTGGATCGTGTGGCTACGAGATTTGTGTGTTAGTCACTGCGCTATCTTCGAGCTATTGTCCGATTCCTTCAGGAACCACACAAAGGGAGTGAAGAACAATGCACGTGCCAACGCACGACCAAGCGGGCCAGTTTAATAATAACATCCCGACTAATAATATCGCATCGCAACGTACGCTGTTACAAATGTGTCACTCTATACGGGAAAGTGTTAATTCGATATAAACCTATAAACAGATGCCGGTGGTCCGGACGTTACCCGTTTCTGTTATTATTTTCTTACAGACGTTTTTTAATGTTAATGTTTATATTTTTCACAGTTGCAACATTTAATCTGTTACAATATATATTAAAAAATTATGCACCTTCGAATAAATTTATTTTACTGTAGTAACGTATAATTTTCGCATCAAGCGAATTAGGTTCAACATGTCGGCAACTATATGCTTTAAATCTGTACGGGTCTTGACTTTGAAAACTAGTTTCACAAATCTATCATTTACTCAGACGTTCCACTCGAACTAAGCTCTGTAATATGGCAAACGGCTAGTTGATGACAAATAATAGACTACTTATTACCTGAAATAAGCGTTACGTGTCATGACATAACTCGAAAGCTGTTCAAAAGTGGCCGACAAAATACTGGATTGGGCCAGTGGATTACCCTCATTTTATTATAACAACATCAGTTAATTTTTCCGTTTGTCGTTATAACGCTGAGGGGGACGCCTACGCAACTTCTCTTCCGACACCCCTGTTTAGTCTTTGGTCTTTTCTTTGGTAACAATATGTGGACCAATTTGAATCAAACATAGGTATTGTACAAAATTTCAAATGGCTTTCATCTACCACTAACCACATTACTTACTGCACCGGCTGTTCAAGGTTAAAACCTTTGGGACTAAATTTCTAAAAATTTCGCCCTTGTGTATGTATCTTCGTTTAAGGTGAACCGATCTCAACACTATTTTCACTGCGCATGTGTACTTACAAGTTAAATATGTAGCTTTACGATTATTCCTATATCACGATTAACTGAGAACTATTGGTTCGAACATTAAACTTCTTCAAGCAATCTACTTAAATGAAAATTTTGCATTTGTTGTCAGCAACCGACCAACGCCTATTCGGATTTCACTGTTTCATAGCTCTTGTCCGATTCAGAACGCTAACAATGACATCTGTCTTTTGTGTAATCTGTCAGAGAAGTGAACAATGAGGAAGAACCATTATATTCAGAGTTCTCTTATACACTGGTAAAATGGGTTCGTCATTTTGATTTTGCCATAATTGCATAGTGTGTGCTTGTGGGCATATCTATGCTACTTAATTCATTCCGGTTTTATGTTAAATTTTCCGGACAACTTCAGTGCATTATTCCGCTTTCTCATTAATTATATAAAGCAGAAGTTAAGTTTCAGATCCAACGGTCCCCACAAGCATTTAGTTTTGTGGCGCATTGAGCCTGAATTAATGAAAAAACTTGTCAGTGGTTATAAGAATAGATTTTGATAATGTTTTAGTTTGCAAACTAAAATGTAAAGCGAGTAGAATAGAAGCGTTGAAACATATATGTATATATGTAATATAAATACATGCATTTATATTTAGATTTAGACGTTTAAAATTACAGCGTCATTGTAACACTGACCAAAGTCAAGCAGCTGATTGCTGTTCTCGACACACTGAGCCAAGACCACACTTAGCCTGAGTTTAGTTATTTGTACTAAGATTAGGCTAATCTTATTTGAATCAGCGTTGACGCCTCCAATGCTCTTGCAATGGAATAATCTTTACTTTATAGTCCAGAAGTTTGAACACGGGCGAGCCATCCATTGTATCGCAACTCCTGAGCAAATCTAAATCAGCGCCTAATGACTAATATTACTGTTACTGTATACATATTCATACTCAAAAAAATCGTTAGAAAATTGGCAAAAATCGGCGGAAAATTGGAAAATATTGAAAAAATGTTAAAAATTAGAAAAATCTTCAGACTTAAAAATTCGAAAATTTATCTCTACTGACCTAGGCCTCCCTTCCCGACCGGTTGATTCCATAGCGAGACCGAAAATTGACAACCGCCCCTTCAAGGAAGCTCCGGCTGCTCCTCCCCTAGGACCTGGGATATTTATGATTGTTGTGATGTATTGTGTATGTAAATATGTTATATGTGCATTTTATAGAATATCTATTATGTTTAAGAGACTCATGCTGCCAACGGAACCGTATGCTCGAATAACTCTGATTGCCCTGCTGGATCTCACTGCTTAAAGCTCGTACGCAGTTGCTCAGATCTGCCCAATGACGTCAAAATAAAGCAGCAAAGTAATACATATAGTTCAGTATTTTTGGCCTGATTTATTAAAATGCATTGGGAGCGTGAACAAATAAAGAGCAGCATTTAGAGCAACAAGCAAACAGTAAATTCGAATGTAGCTAATGTGCTTCCAAAGCTACGAAGGACTATACAAATCACAAAGTGTTTCGTTCTGCTTCTGCGATTGCGAGATTGATGCCAAATATGACTAATTTTGGTGTTAATTCGTTAAAATTCTCCAATTATGAGTTCTATCTAGCAACTACAATACAGAAGATGTATCACATTTTTATATACAGTAACAAACATTACCAATTTTTACGTTTACTTATGAATTCACCCCTAGCGCTTTTACTTATAATTTACTGTGCGCAGAGTCTTGCTTATATTTTAGAATTGTTGTCTAGAAGAAGATCACAGCAGTTATCACTGCCACCTCGGCTCATGTGTGACACACATCGTTTAGCTAACAAACGGAGTTGTATCGGTGATTTCACTTGTCACCACAACGAATATTGTTCAATAACTCAAAAGCAATGTTGCAGCTTGCGAAGTTTACCAATGAAAGGTATCTTAAGATCTAAATTAACTGAAATATCCTAAGTATTGGTTTCATAATAAAAAATCTTAGCGAAAAAGTATTATATCTGATGAGAATTTATTCCAGTAGAACGCTGCTCATTTAACAAAAATCGTGGCCAGCGTCAATTTTAGACGCGGAAGCTAAATATACGCAACGCCGTTCTAGATGTACTACGCCTAGGCATTAGCCTAACCTAAGGTCCCTATATGACTATGAGTCACATACGAAGCCTAAGCCTAAGTCGGGCGGCTGCCGCCCCGCGAATCCCCAGGTCTAAACTGTTCTTTCGTCTAACGATATAACTGCCTGCTTGTAAAGGTGACATGGGCCTTAAGTGTTATTAATAATATGCACAAGATTTTATTGGACGGAAATTATGCCGTCGTTGAGTATCTATATACCTATGACATATAGACCAGGTATCTCAAATTTCAGAGAACGAATTTAAAATTAATAGGTAAAGCTGATTTAATTGCTACTTTGAATCGCATTGAATAGCTAAAGGCATCAGGTTTTAAAAAACCAAGTGCATACATGCATTTAACGAGTTGATCGCGTCATCAGTTAAGAACCTGCAACTTTCAACATTAGTTTAGCTGTCCTTTCCCTTTGCCTAAGCGCCAGGCTGAATTAGCTCCGTTCGCTGAACTAGCAAACGCTTGCAGTCTCATGTGTTGATACCCGGTCAAAAGCGTAACTTTCGCCATCGATACACCAAACTGAACATTTATGTCCATGATTTTACGCTATTATGGTGAGATATTATCTGCTGAGCCGGACCAGTTCGACCGCTCTGCTATTTCCAAATTTGCTATCTATCAAGCTCTAGTTTTACTTCGTAAAGGGATTATTGTCAATGTTCAAATTTAGTATCAAAAGACAATTAATTAAAGGCGGAGGTGGAGTGGTAAACAGTCTACCACTCCAACGCCATATTCACCCTCTTCCCGTGCCCGTGCCTCAAGCCCTCTCTCACTCAGCGCCCCGAAAGCGGAAAAATATTTTAGGTATATACCAAAAGTTTAAGAAAATTTTATAAAAATTTAAGAAACATATAAGAAATTATAGCAATTTTAGCAAAATTGTAGTAAAATTTTATCAATTTAAGCAAAATTTTAGCAATTTCAGCAAAATTTTAGAGAAATAACAAAGAATTATCAATTTTTTACTTAAAATTATGAGTTTCTAAAAATTTCACGGTAGCGTCTCGGCCTACCCCACCCCGCTTGAACCATTTACCTCCTTCTCAACCAACAGAACTTGGACATATATAAAAATAATTGAGTTATTGTTTTACGGATGAGTGATTGTAATCTATGTGAATGAATAAGTTACTTGATTCAATTTCTCAAACTATCGGTTTCGTAGTTTTTAGCGCAATGTCCTGATGATTCGTCGCCAGTTAGCTCTTGCATTAGTTATCGATGCCCGTTGGGACACCAGTGCATTAACAATTTATGTTGTCGTTTAAAGACTATGGATCTTGGTGAGTACCAACTTTAGGCTGTATATTATGGGTTTTACAGATGAATTTAGTTTATATTCTGATATTCATTCAGTCTTTGACTCTGTAAGATAGATTATAACTTAGGGACATCATTACTAAATGATTCTGTAAGATAAATTATAGCTTAGGGACATCATTACTAAATTTTTTTCGAAAATCACTAAGACATAAATTCTTAGCCTAACTAAATTTTCTTTTTCATGCATAGTCAAGTGTGCGATTTTATTGCAACAGGTTATAAAACTTCAGTAATAAGAGGTCACTGTGTAGTTGAAACTTGTCAAAATATATTTGATTTAACAAAATTTTGGATTTGTGCTTGTTTCAGTAAAGGATTTTAGGCTACAAAATTGATTATGTTTTATTGTGTTTAAACTGCTAACTGACTAGCAATACTATTCGATAAAAGAAATTTTAAATTTTTCACGGCACACTGAGTGTTAATATAATTTAAACAGTTACTGTTCCAGCCATCAATATCAAAAGAGCCAAAATGGACGCCAACAAGTTGAGAATTTTAGCTTCTAGTATTTACGGCCCTTTTTTGCGCTAATTTTGGTAATTAGCACCGATAGCGTGAACATGTGGTTCTAGTAAAGCTGAGGAGTATCAAGTTATATCCTTAAAAAGAACAGCCAGTGCGTGGGGTTTGAGGGTGTCAGCTTTCTATCTAGTCTTAGGCTTGATATATTGCTTTGACGAGTCATTATGCCGTATATATTCCCTCTTCGTATAAAAAACCGTAACGCAGAGCGAACAAGTATACATTTTTTCGTATTTGTGCATTAATGTCCGTTGAAAATTTATAGTATTTTTGACTGTAGCAAAAGGAAATAAAAATAATTTAGAGCAACAATTAATATTCTTGTAGCACGATATATTGAAAAACAACCGTTATATAAAAATATTGGCGTAGTTTATGATATTTCAACTGGAAAAAAAATACTATGTGGTATTTATACTTGTATAGTTTATTATTTTATAGTTATTTATATTTTTATCATTGCGACAAGACCATAGCCGCACATTCAGTGCTAAACTTTTTTGTCATAGAGTAACCGACATTACGATTCTGCGGTCAACTGTTATAAATGTCGGAAATATTATGTTTCAGAAAGATTGTTTTCAAGTAGTGAAATTCGCAATAGGTAGATATGTTATTCACAAATATTTTTTTATGAAAAATTGGCTGCAACAATTCAAACAGTACAGGGCCAATTTCTTTAATTGCACACAACAAAATCACATTTAGGATTTGGTCCTAAGCTTGGCTCAGGGTGGCATTATCCGTTGCTGATAAAACTATTGAAATAAATTGAATTCTTTATATATACGTAGTTGGCCCCAAATGTTTTAACTAGAAGCGTGGTTCTAACTTTAGACATATATACAATGCTGCTCCGACATGATGCCTGTAGTAATATATATTAAGGAAAGTCATTTCTATCTAATTTTTGATATTGACGCACTGCTGTTACGATATGATCCCAGTAGCACCCACATAACCAGGATTTTAAAAAGAGATGGTTGTACTGTTATGACTACACTTGTACACACTCACGTTTTGATACTTCCCAAATTTTCGAAAAATCCTACTAAAATTTGACCTTGCAATCCAAAACAACATAGGTTGGTCGCGAACCGTTTGACCCCCATGGCTACGCCCCTGCCATAGCCATTTTGCCATTTTATCCAATGTGTGACCAGATAAAATGCTGTTCTGACATGATGCCCTGCAGTAGTTTCAAGTATGGAGATTATCAAGTTCTGACAAAGTTCTGTTTTTTCAAACACTGTGCTTAAATGAGTTGCGTAACTTTCTTAATTAAAATAGGCTAGAATGGTCAGGTTAGAGGCGATACTAAGGGGTACTATAAATGATGACAATAGCAAAAGAGGTTTTTTGTTATTAAACCTGAAAGATTTTGCTAACGAACCTGTTGATACTAACAGAATACTGTCGAATATTATGTCTACAAATGCTACATAGCTGCCAGCTATGTCTCTACTGTTGACCTTTATAACGGAATCAAATATACTGCATTTCAGGTAGTTTATACCTAGCTGAAATTTCTGTCTATGGCAGCCAATAACTTTTGTAATTTAATTTTTAGACATCATTTTCCCATATGTTTCTTATAAGGTGTCTTTAATGTAAGTGGTGGAGTTCTTTGTTACAATTACCGTTAATTGAAATTTGTGGCAATATATTTATTTTCTTAACATTTTCCTTCGTTGAATTTCTTTTTTGAACAAAAATAGCAATTGAATTCTTACACGTTTTGACCTATAAGATTAAGCCAGCAAAATAGAGTAGTGCATGATTTCAATTTTAGATACTGCAGCTAAAGGATTAAGCGCTTTAATAGTTGGCTCGTCGCTCAGCAGGGAATTATGTCCACGAAATTCAGTAGCTGTGGCTCGTTGCCAGCCATATGGCAAGAAGTGCCCTAAGCGGTCACGCTGTATCTATGGTGTCTGCTGCAGGCGGATTTCTCGCAAGGAACGGATTATAATACCGCGGGCAATGTTTAAGCAAGTATTGCTAAAGATGCTGTTGCGCAAAGGTCCGGTGGTGAAAACGAGCGGTCCAGCATTTCGCGGTGCTGACTCAAACGGTGCCGTAAACGAGTGGAGCACCCGTCGTACTGGTGGGATAACTAGAGGTAGATAACAATTTCTTTGTTGTCAAAGAATTATACATTAACATTGCCGGTTTTAGACATCTATTAAATATAATTTGTGACACGGTGCCTAGCTTGCGCTATAATTAGGCATAAAGTAACCAGATGCTTAGCTGCAACTTTGAGCTTTAGCGTCACTGCCAATTATTCTTTGGCTTTGCAGTACAAAGCACGAATAATATATACTAAGACATATACATTGCAACGAATAGCGAATCAAGTGGTAGTGCATAACGTACAATTACTCATTGTGGTTCTATAAATTAAATTGGACCGTTCATTGCAAAACTTCTGACGAAAAATTCAGATTATAAAGCCATGAAACAGTAAAATATACACGAAATATAATTCAAAGCAGTATTTTATCTATCTATAACCGTTTGCCAAATAGCTTTTGGATAGACGTTATGCCTGCGGGTGCAACATCCCGTAGCGCCTATCTGTGAAAATATTTATCGCCTATACTATGCTTTACACTACATCAACAAAATTTGGACTTGGTTTGGATATAAATGTATACGTTTTTAGCGCCGGCTCTTAGAAAAATAGACACACAGATAAATGCCTTTCTGTTCCTACGATTAAACGCTAGCAGTGATAAAAAATACTAATATCTGCCCATTCATTAATGAGCTAGAGCCTTTGCAACAGAACGTTAAAAATAATTTATTTAGTAATGAAAAAATAAATTTTAATGAATCCTCGTGATGTGAAAATCTTTGGAACAGTTATTAGTCTCATGCAATTATAGACATTACAAATACCAGAATATATGCACAGATTTGCAGATGCCAATATAGCATAGCGGTTAAATATTACAAATACTCTAGAACACGGTATAAATAATTGATGGTTGGAATTACCAACTGAATAAACCAAAAATTAATATTGTTTTATTGTTATTATTTTGATGACCTTTATCGCAGATGTCGCGCACGACATTATTTAAAACGTCTGTCAAAATTCTTACATCACGCTTGGTTGGATTACAAAGTTAGTTTACATTCTAATTCGCGTTCAGCTGCAAATTTCTGCAAGTTCTGCGACGAACTTTCCCTGAATACTTAAAACACATCCGATAAAAAGGATAATAATGAATAATGTAAGAAAAATAATAATTTTGTTAAAGATTATAAATCAGTAAACAGTAATAAATAACTAAATAATAAATTTTAATTTCATAAAAATAATGATGGTGATCAATGATGACCCGTAAGATTAGGCATGTTTAAGCAAAAATGCATTGAACCTTTGGTCAAATTAACGATGATACTATTTGCCAAACCCTGACCTAATCTATAGCAGCAAGATTATAACGCCTATAAATAATTTTAAAGTTCAAATGAATATCTGCTAGAAAAATTTAAAACACGTTTCTGTTTTGACGTAAAAAACTAGATACTTCGCTGAGACCATTGCGTTAGCAATTTATCTTCTGCTTTATATAACTTTATAGAAAGCAGTAGCAAAATACACATAGAACAGAACTTAAACATCCAAGCCGTTTGAAATAAACTGGTTTTACATGCCGAGGCAAAATTGAAGCAATCAATGCATTCAGATATTTGATATATCACCGACCATAAATAATGTAATTTTTCTCACCACTGAAATGTTGCAAGGATATATAAATGATGCCACAGAGAGCGTGCTACATTTGGTAAGGATTATAAGAAGACAACATTAAATCAAATTAAAACAGGTGCTGCCCGGTTATAGGTGAGAAATGCGAAATGATAGAATTTTCTCTAACTAGATTGATAGATTTACCGGTTTTAACCCATATTTTACTAGTTGACTTTGCAAAATAACAGATGCATGAGTTCACGTTACGCCCATACACGAAGGCTATTCTTTTGTGGGAATCTCCAATCGAGCGAAAACTTGCGGAGGCAATTTGGTATTCAGTATTTACTGTTTAGTGAATGCCACGGATTCCGTTATGTGCAAATCAGCTTGTGTATGCGTACATTTGCCAATTTCGCAAGCTTGTTCACCTTTATGAAACGGCATGCTGAATACCGTAACTGTATTCACAATATATGAGCGTATTAAAGAATGTGATAAAACGCAACTGTAATCGCGTTTTCAGGTGTAGGCAAACAAATCGTGTTAGCGAGCACAAGGTTAGCTCTTGAAGTTTGTGCTGAGATTGGTTTTAAGATTGTGAACTCACATGACAAAAGAACAACCCAGGTGTAAGCACCTAAAGTAGACTCATGCATAAAGACAGTACAGACACAGGACAGACGTGAAGACAGTAAGTTTGATTGATGACAGAGCATTTATTTATATTAGGCTTGGGACATTGTTTTACTTTTCTGTGGCTCTACTTCGTACATCATTCCAGTTCAGGCATGTGTTAATAAATGTTGGTGCCTCTCCATTCAGATCCCATAAGATAAACCCGACTGAAATTTTTAAATGTAAAATTTTCAGCCTCGGACTTTCTCTAATCGCCCTTTACCCTTCAAGCGAGGCGAACTTTTGGTAAATTCCACTAAGGAATTAGACGAAGGTTCTTTATAAATTGTGACTTAATAATAAAGAGTTAAACAGCAGCGCATGTATATACAACTGCACACTTGTGAATACTAAAATATATTCCTGTTACAAGTAAATCATGGCGCAGTCGTCATGGTATAAGTTTACCGCGCAGCTTCACCGTGTTCGATATCCGTTGTTATACTATTGGATTTTATGTCTGTGCCGTATTAAAGTATTTTTTATTTCACCAAAAATTAATCTAAAAGTGCATAAAATATGGTAAGTGATTTGTTTCGTTTTTGGAAGGTATTTTGTCTACTTATCATACATGCTCATGGAGGTGGCAGTGGGATTATCCCCTTGAGGCCTCACAACCCCTCCCCCTCTCCCCGATCGGAAAGTACGCAAAAACAGGATCAAAATTAGCAAAAATTGGGAGAAATTTTGAGGAAAAATTGGCTAAAGTTGGTAAAATGAATGAGGCAAAATTTTTAAATTTGAGTCTCAAAAAATTTGGAAAATTTATTCCACCTGACCATCTCCACACCGGTAAGACCTCTCCCGTAGCACCCACTATCTCCCTGGGACTTCGTAGCTCGCTCATGGTTTGCTCACCCATCTATAGCGTTGTTTTAGTTGGTCCACGAATACTTCAAACTGCTATGACCTATGCTGGAAATAAATATGAAACTCATACTTTTTATGAAATTTCCATTTGAAGCATATTTTCCTTTAGCCAGACATTGTCAGACTTATCTATTACTTTCAAGTATTTCTTTCAATTTATAGTTTTTAGTGTCATAGAACACAGTAAAAGTGTAGTGTGCTTGATCAATACGTAACCATACATGTGCGAGGTCCAAAGTCCCAAGCGGTGCAGCTGGTGCGACGGGGGGAACGTCGTGGCCGTGGTGGGGCGGGTAATTACGGCGATGAGGGGAGGAGGGGGTCGTCTGGGGTGATATGTTATTGAAATTTTTTGGAACTCATATTTATAAATATCCATGATACTCATATTACCATTTTTTCCCAACCAGAGATAGCTTATTTTTGTAGTTCTGTAGTACTTGGCGGCATTTTACGTAATCCATCCAATAAATGTCTTTTAGAATAAATGGAGAAAAAATTTTCTCCAGAAAAGCTCAATTCTTGCTGTCATGAGACTCAAAATTCCACACCACATGCAAATTTAGACTGTGTACCATTAATATTGATATACCTGAAAAACAGCTTCTGGGAGGCTACGAACTAATTAAATGCCGTTTTTGGACATCATTCGTCATACTATCCATTACATGCTGTCAGGATTCATGTATCATTTTCACATTGCCGTGACTGCCGAATCCAGCAATTATGGACAGTACCTAATCCGATATTCAAAACATAATGCGAGAAAATTTTTTACAACAACTGTCCGGGTACAGCTTACGAAAAATTCAACAAGCTCCACCGTCTTAAGCTAGTTACAATGCAACATAAGAATAAAATACATAATTTGAGAAAAGATGAAACCCAGCTAACGCATGAACAGCTATGTGTCTTAATGAACTAGTGTGAAGACAGTGCTATAGAGATTACATAATTTAGGAAACATTTTGTATTAGAACTACAAGCAGGGCTAGAATGAAATATCTTATACACCATCATCCTGTGGGATTGGTGGTAACCATATGCATGCTTGATAAAATTTTTATTACAAATATGGTTTTGTATATTTCCAGCACAATGTCCAGGAGGAATTTGGACGCCCGTATTCTGTTTCTACAAAGACTGTCCAGCTACATATCAATGTGTCAATGGAATGTGTTGCCCAACCCAGCTGGTTCGACCTTTAACGCCGGTGTGGATATTCAGCGCTTCCACAAAACGTACCCCAACATATGGACTATCGAAACCAGACAAAACATATTCAAATTATGGTCTTAGCGCAGCTGCCTCATCTGAAAACACAAATACGTTATTTACAAGGTCAAAAAACCAACTTCCAGCAAACAGCGGTGTCCTAAGGAGCATTCCGACTAAAGTCAAGTCATCTCAAATCGATAGAATAGTAATGGAAAATTTAATAAAAAAATTTCGAAAAGATGCAAATGAACTGGATCCATCGATCATTCGAAGTCGATTAGCCAAAATTAAACGTGGAATAACGAAACTAAGAACTGCGAATAAAGCCGATAATTCTACATTGCAAGTACTCAAGTACGTTAGACCACATCCGGAGACCATGTCGGGACTATCCCAGGACTTACTTACAGATCAGGAGAAATATCGACGCATTTCCCAGTCGACATTTCCAAGAATAGCTACTACAAATAAATACAGACAGGTTGAAGATATAAAGCGAAAACGAAAAGTACATCCTATTAGCAAAGTTGGAACAACACCGAATAAACACTCGTCAAATAGAAAACCCACAGTGAAAGCAAACAAACATGTCAGTCGGAATGACAACCAATCTAACCCAGATGTTTCTACTACTATTTCCAGGCCACCAACAACTGATGAATTTGACACAGATTCGTTTTTATCAGATTTAGTCAAACACAAAAAGGTTAGTAATCTACTCAAGGATGGCTCGATGAAGATTCAAATTCGTCTACCCAGCGGTGCATACAGCAAAGATTACAACGTAGATTCCGCAGCAATATCCGGCGCAGCACAATTATTGATTTATAAAATTATTGAGCGTTTGAAGGTGAACAACGCATTAAATTCTAACACTAAGCAAGATACCTCGACAAACTTGTTGCCAAATATAACTGGAAATAATCAGAGTCGTGTCGTGTCGTTAGACATACATAAACGAAAACCTTCAAATATATTGCTAAGCACTAAGGACGCGCAGCAGACGCACAAACAGTCTTCCAGAACCCGAGTTCCTTCATATCTTCCTCCAATGAATAAAAATCGGACACAACACCAGTATTTTTCGGATCGCCGTAAATCAATGCTGCCAACGCTTAAACCTGTTAGGCTCCGTACTTCCCAGCTTGTATCATCTGTTCAGCGCAAAATTCCTATAAGCTCCAACCGAAAGCCAAATAAACGTTATGAAAGCCTTTCCAGCACCAAAAACGATACCGAAATTGCCAAATACGAAACTACAACTCAGCAAAGCTTTGTCAAAAACTTTAACCGTTCACATACAAAATACTACAAATCACGTACAACACCAAATTCGACATGGTTTGCCCTTGAGCTTTTGAAGCGTCACCGAAATAACAACTTTTATAGCAACGCAAGAACTACAGTGCCATACATACCGCCGGTCCGTTCTCCAGTAACGCTTACTTTAAAGCCACAGCGTTTAGTCACTGACACGGCTGTATATCATGAAAATAGAATTAATGATTCCCGATCAAAATGGATGCAGTTTGCAAGTAATTCTATTCACGATAGTAAGGATTCAATTATGATTATTTTTAGATCAGAAAGCATACGTAGCGCGGCCACTAGAACATTTATACAATGAGCTGGTTAGCAGCACAAGAAGGTTGCTATAATAAAGGGTTTCAAGCCAACTCTATGTGGTTCTCGTAATAAAGACAACTTGACACGTTTTTCTCCAATTAGCCCTACCATGGTATTACTAATGTTTCCGTAAAACATTTCTAGTACCTTTTCGTTTTAAATTTTAGCCGGAAGAAAACATGGCATTCTAGCAGTATATTTATGATTGTAGGGTTCCGCTCATTACCGTCCTTATAACGAAACTGTTTAAACAAGCTATTTTACCGTTCGCATCACACGGTTGGTAATTTATAACGTTTATAGCCAGCGAAAATGTGCTGAGTTGGCAATTACAATATCGTTATATGACTCTAAGCAGCACTCGTGCCCGGCGGCGGAACACTTATTTTGAGCTCTTTAACTTTTTCATAAGTTGATCTGCACGATGATCCCGTTGGGATTACGAAAAAACATATAAGTTATAACTATTTTTATTGGCAACTCATGGCACTTTTATCGGGAATAGGACATTCTGTATATTCTGTACGAGCGGCAATATACGTCTATAAACTATCATGGGTATGCTTGAATCGATTGGGAATTTACATAATATTATTCTAACCAGCGAATTGACACTTCGTTACTTGTTACAATATTATATTATGATTTCGGTGAAGCAGATCGCAGGAGAATAAAATCCTACGCAAAAGTTCACTGTATGACTTGATGCTGTCAAGTACCACCTAACCTAGTGTTTTGTCATGTTGTGTGCTTGCTTAAAAGCAGTAACAAGCAGCCCTGAACGTTCGGTAAGGCACACACGCACTTAGAAAGAATGTTCATTATGTGGATCGTTGACTAAATTCATAATTTTAGTTAAGCGAAACCAATTCATGCTTATAAATTTTGTGTTTGGCTTAAATGTAATGACACCTCCGAGAGCTGTGACACGGTTTATTTTATTAAGTAGGAAGACTCCCATGGTTAAATTTGCAAAAAGTATGCCGTTGTAATAAGATTTAGACAATGCATAGCAACTTAAACTGATTTTAGACAACCTGACAAAAGGTAAAACAGTGTAACAGCTTTACTTTTGTAATAAGAAAAACTGACGTGAACCGAGCTTATAATAAATGAATTCACGAATTTAACTTACTTTTTTTCAATAACTTGCAAACTTTCCTGGTCAATGACTTTGAATCTATAGCGTCTGATTCCATAGATAAAGACAGGGCTTTACAACAGGTGTCTTGCAATGCGTTCTCGAGACGCTGTGATTAATGCTTTTGTTAATAGGTATCAAAAAACATGTTATCATGGTATAAAAATTAATCAGGATGTATTATTTGAGCGTTTTTCTAGACTATCAAATATTATTTTAATATGTATCTTCAGATCGTCGTGTAATACCGCAACCACATCGTTACTCTTCCACGACTAACGGAGAACCAGCAATTAGGAACGGCTTTTCACCTGACTCCAACAACAACGCAGTTGTTAACTCACATAGTTTAGATTCGATAATCACGTATTCAATGCCAGACGAAAATGATTTATTAGAAAGTGAACTAGGTAATTTTCATTTCAGACTTGGAGCTTCGAATAACAAATTTATACCATAAAATGTGTACTATCATAAAAACGTTTTTCGAAACTGTCTAGTCTGGTAGATCTGAGAATGCGAAATTCCGCTACGCACCTACAAAACTGCATAAAAATAGCATCTTTTTTCAAACAAAAAATGGAATTTCAAATTACTTGCCACACTTTCGAATAAGTCAACTATATAGGAATCGAAATTGAATCTGTGTCAGCTCACTTCCCAACAAGTTCAATGCCGAGAGAATATCAGTAAACACTGCTGTCAGAGTAAATTTAAATATTCCATGCGAAATTAGCCGTGAGTCCCCTAAGTGCGTACACCAGGGTTATTACATGCGCGATGCGGTATCGCAAATTGCGTTCACGTACATAAACGAAAATCATAATTTGATCGCGTTCATCGCTCTTACTATGCTGCTTGACTTGTCACTTGACAAAATAACAACCCATATGTACGCACCTAAAGTGAACATAATGAAATAATGACATATGAGCTTTAAATAACTCTGAAATTTTATGCGTTACGTTTGCTTTGAAAACTAAATTGTTTATAGGCGTGGCATGACGTAGCCCAATTCAAAGAATTTTAAAATATCGAGATTGGCTATGCAATTTATAACGCTTAATGTTTAATATTTAATTAACAATACAATTAATATTTTGGTGACGCGTGGTTGAAAATCGTCACAGAGTATCCAGGAACCTCTTAAAAATTCCAAACTTTCTAAGATAATATTTTTCAATTTTCCTTATCCGCTCGATCAATTCTTTTATCATAAAGTTTTAAGCATGTAGATTACGACCAGTAAATCAGTGGACAAGTCTTCAGAAATACCACAGCTTAACCGCAAAGGTTTTAAATTGTCGATTATGAATTTTAAAAGGTTGTATTGTTTAACCCATTAATAAAAATTCTAAAATCACTGATGGTAATGGCCTCAAGAAGATTGTATAGCACCGTTTTCCGTGTAGGAAATTTTCACTGAATAAAATTTCAAAATTGAATTGCACAGAGTGATTAATTAATGGCAAAGAGTAATATAAAATGTCTAAGTTTGGAATTTGGTAACATAGAGAAAATTTGCCAGGTCAATCACTTTAAATTGTCCTAAATAACAAACAAAATTAGTGCCGTTATTGATTTTACAACCCGATTCTGACATTTATTACCAAATTTACGAATCTACTTAGAATTCCTGGAATGTTTTGTTGGTTTATAACAGTTTCTTACGTACCGTAATCTGTGACTTTTAGTTATACAGCTATATAAATATTTCAGCAAATGCTTGCGCTGATCGAACGGAACCAGTGGGGAAGTGCATGCAAGGAACGTGTGGATCAGGATTTTATTGCGAGTTGCAATCAAATCTGTGTTGTACTGCAGACGAGATACGGTTTTCTGGTAAATATTATTTTAAATAATGCTTTTGTTGATGACAAAAAGAAATCCCAGGGCACTGAGACACAGCAGAAAACTTAACGAGTAGAGTCTTAATGGTTTGTATCCACCAAAATTGAAATAAACAAATTAGTTACAGTCAGCTGTAACAACTTTGGTTAAATCTCAATAACCATTTAATGTAAAGTCATAATAGGTGAAAGTTTCGGCATTATGACATGTGAGGTAACGCTTTTTTGTAAAACGAAATATGAAAAGTGAAATATTACTTTCCTGTTATAGAACATGAGTGAAAGAATTGTTCTAAAACTTGTTCATAATTCCAAAATTTTATTAAAGCTTATTTAACTGTATGATTACAAGAATTTTTTACGGAATTTAGTTTTCAATGTATCGACGTTAAATGTATCGTCTGTGCATCATCAAGCCATACACAGGAAAAATAGTTATCGGAAGATATAATGTAATATGTTTCTAAAAATATTTTCTCTGTCATGATTGAAATGGCGTAACAGCTAGCAGTGTCTTCAAAGATTTGTACAAACAATTGCGTAGTTTTTACGCTTTCAAACAAGTGCTATCGCGCGCGTTTGAGCTCGCCGTAACCGCGCGTTCAATCCTCTGAACTAAAGAGGGAAGTCTGGTCGTGCGCATTGCGGGTCGGGTCGGGTTGAGGGGTGCGTCCGCGGGTCGGATCGGGTCAAACCGGGTTGGCCCACACGGCAGGAAATATGATACTCAGAACTCAAAAGCGCACTGCTAATGGCAAAGTTTGGAATTCTCAGAGCAATGGTTACAGATGGTTAGCAGATCTTAACAGATGAAGCACATTAAAACAAATTTACACATGTATGTATACGTAGATATTTTTATAGTCAGGCAATAAGCAAAACATTATATTTATATACATTCATAATATCTAAAACAACGTTGACAGTTTTATCTTTACATACTTTAGAATCAAAACTGTTGTTATTTTTCTGATTATTATTTAATATTCAAAAAGCTTCAGTTTAATTAATGCGTTAGCCGTGAGTGTTGTGGTGAGGTGATTCGGTTTACAACCGTGTGCGACATTCTTCAAAAAATTAATGTTTTTACGTCTCATAACTCATGAGCGGGTGGATAAGTTTTGACATTATTCACTCGTTATGTTTTCGCGTCCTACCCTGCCCTTCAATAGGGACCGTGTTATATCCTCTAAAATGTTTTCTCATGTATTTGTTGTGTTTTATATTACGTTTTTAATTCATCAAATTTCATTATTAATTACATAGTTTTTAGATTTACAAATATGGATTTCACAATTTTAATTACACTTTCATTTATTTTTAATTTGCAATAAGTTCAAGAGTAGTTGCGATATCGCCGCCCAGTTGTTTCTGTATGAACTTTCGTTCCTCATCGATAACCATATAAAATATCGATAACAGTACTATGACTTCAACTTTGCAAGGAGGTGTTTCTTTACCTTCTGTATGTTAGATGCGGCTACGCCCCTTCCCCGAAATAGGTTTGACGTTAAACAATTATCTGTATTCCGTGTCATTAATTTCTAGTTGGACTATAAAGCAAACATTTTCAATATGGGGAGGGTTGC
Organism: Trileptium ribeirensis; assembly: GCA_030248225.1. Lineage (NCBI taxonomy): Eukaryota > Metazoa > Nematoda > Enoplea > Enoplida > Thoracostomopsidae > Trileptium > Trileptium ribeirensis. Next base: position 16,131 of record JASANE010004333.1, on the reverse strand, counting down.
GAAGTGCCTGATAATTCAAAAATAGTTATTACCGGAAGAAAAATAGGCGGAGCAATCAACAAAGCAACCTCTGTAAATGAAGACTTTCGTTGAACCATACTTGTCTTAGATTTTGTAGAATATATATTATATGTGGTTTAAAACAGACACAAAGTCGGGTCGGGCTGACACGGGTGTTAAAACTCGATTCGAATTCCATCTTTACTCTGAACGCAGTTTGACTATGCCATAATTGTTACTTGTATAATATTTAGAAAGCAAACACTGTCCCGGGAATATCGAATCAATCGGACGATGTGCTGTGAACGGGATATGTATTCCGGGGTATTTTTGTTATTACGGATTTTGCTGTTCCGACGTCTCAATCGAAAAGTCCACACGTATGTGATGCTCATATTGTTCTCAGTTTCTTAATTTTTTAAGACTTGTTTTTCATTCCGAATACTGCGGTCGTGTAAGACCCCATCGGTCCTACTTCTTATGGCATTAATCAAAAGAAACCACATTAAATATTTATTAACAACATAAATCAGTGAACTGTTATAACATGACGGGTCATCATTGTGACAGCCTGAAGCAACTCATAGTGTATATGCTAATTCTGCTTACAGAATTTCTGCTTTCTCGATATTTCTTCATTTCAACCATGTATTTTTATGCTACGAGAAAAGGCCCCTTTCGAGAGAGCAAAGCTGGATCCATGATTGGCGTTTGTATCTGTCGGAAATAAATCTGCGATCTGTCGGACGTAAGCAGACGCAACGAATCCATCCGATTGTTAAACTCGACCATAGCTCTTACTATCACAACTGAATTTTCGAGACAGAGCACACTTTAGCTGTCCAGTTATCGATGGCTGAAACTGTGTGAGAGCATCAGGTGTTAATGCCGATGAATGTGTTTCTGAAATCACTCGTTGCAACCAGCGGTTAGCTTCAAGCATTCCGTGTCGGATACCACTATGTTTGGTACCACCGTCGTCGTTCGAATCGTATCGTCGAATGCGAATGGCTTGACCAAGCAAATCGTCCTGTATCGAAGAATTTAATCTGTACGTCAGCGTGTAGTGTTTGCCCTCTAGCGGTGTATCTGTCGGCGGAACCTTCAGGGCCGGCTACCAAGGATAGCGGGAAAATTTCGGCCAGACAACTGAGTCATCTGTAACCGTTGCGTTTGATCTCGTTGACTCGAGGCTGTGTGCGTCGTATCGTTGCGGATCCAAACGTACTCTGCCATTGACAAGTCGCATGGAATGTTCGTCTTTGAATTCATGCAATTTCGAACGCGCGCGTCATGGCGTCAATTTTATGTCAAATATTGTCAGAAAATTGCGCCAAAGTCGTTGATGGTGGCTCTTTACAGTAATCGCCCAAGGATCCAGGAAGGTGAATGTAATTGCCCAGAGTGAGCTGTGTCACAAAAAATGCTGGTACATGGAATGCCGAGAAGAACAACAGGGCCTGCGCAGCTTGCGCGTGATAAAACACTAACAAAACAATGACGTAATAACCATGAAAGCGAACAAAGCAATTGAGTCTAATCTGTCGAATGCCAGGGTGGTCGAGGAAGTTCGCTGGTTTCCCGAATTGTTGCTAATTTTTCACTGACACGGTTGACGGTATGGTATCGCACCATTGCCAGCCAATACGTATATTATTTGTTTTGGACTAGCTGTAGCAACCGGGTGTATGATCGACCACTATGTCTGTTGCTATCGCCACAACGTTGGCAATAGCCGTTTCTCGAAAAGCTCGAATCGATCGTCATCATCCCTGAACGTACTGCTGCATGCATCATCGTCCCTCAACTGATCCAAAATACGGTGGGTAGTATCGGCCAGTGTATCGTCTAACATCTCTGATATCGAAGCAAGAAGCATCCGGACGGTTTGCGGGAGCATCTCCAAGAATTTAAATCGCACCAAACTGTGACTATTGGGTGCGAGTCGTTGCACATGTCGTATTGCCACGGATAGATTGTGATCGCCAAGCTGTTGTTCTGCCAAAAAATGTCGCGGCTTGTGTTTATCGCATCTGTGAGGGAATCAATAATATTTCGCTTGACTTGGTCATCTTGTTGACATTGGCACCGCTTTCGAGAATGACGCGAGTCGGCAGTGCGCGAAGGAGGCTGTTGAGCTTGACGGAATCAGAGGCATGGCTCAACAGTCACTCAAATTGCTCGATCACTTCTGGAAAAGTCTGGCAGTTTGATTGAACTGACATCAGGCTTAGGTAGCTTATTGCTTGTTGTCGCAGGCTCTTGATTATTTGCCAGCAACTGTGCGATAGCGTTGAAGGGCTTTCGGGAGTTCCGCATCAAGCAACGTGACGATGTCGGCTTTCTTGCTTTCTTGCTTGGCAGTTCGAACATTGGATTGTTGTTTGTTGAGATGTTGTGGAATCACGATCATCTTGGCATGTATGTAGCCTATGCCCAGCTATGATTGATCCAGGGTTTTTGACATCCCCGGACATGAGAAGCACTATGTGTGACGAAGTTGGACGGCTAGGCAGTTAATTAATAACGACTCTTCGAAAGCAGCGGTTAGGGCTTGCCTTGTTCGAACGGTATGACGTATCCAAATTCTGTGATCGCAGCATCTTTGTCATTGCCACGTGAAGAACTATCGATTGATTTGTGCATTCAGATCGAATTTGTACCGTTGTCGTTGATTATCGTAGAATCCCCAGGTTCGCTAGGAATATGATCACTCGAAAATATAGATAATTGCTCGTGTCTTTCTGTGGCTTTCTGTCGTTTTGCCCTTACCGTTTCCAGTTGAGCGATTAATAGAGCCTATCGTTCCTGGAACTGAATTGTCATCGTTTTACCCATAGCTCCATAAGCAAAAATTTCGAATTGATTGTTCCCCTTGCGGAGTGCAGTACTGAGGTGCTTGCCATCATTGGGCGACTGTTAGTAGCTGCGTGACATGAGAGTAACAGGATGTACTTGTTGGACGCATGGTTATAGCTCAAGCCGTTGACTTTTTTGTTCGTCTGAGCGCCGATTGAATAACAGATAATTGCTTTGTCGATCCTTTGCAGGTTGATATAATCGTATGGCAATGTTTGATTTTGCACTCTGTCGTTGTTTTTGAAGGCGTTATTCATATCGAGCAGCGAACTCTCACATCAGGCTCAGCAATGTAACATCCCATTGATCCAACTTCGTCTGGCATTAATCAAAACAAACCACATTGAAATATTTATGAACAACAGCATAACTCAGTGACCTGCTATAACGCGGCTAGTGCAAACTGTAACAGTCAGGAGCAACTCGTAGTGTATATGCTAATTCTTCCAGAATTTTTGTTTTGCCGATATTTCTTCATTTCTGCCAATCTACCTTTGTGCTACTATAGTCGAATACTTGAAAAGAACAGTACATTTAACTCGACATTGCTTTATACCGCTTCAAACTAACTAAACTTTTTGACATTGTAAAACTGTAAAAACTAAACACTTTCGTTATCAAACATTTAATTTACAACGTCTACGACTTTCACTCAAGTCAGAGTAAATTCCGCAAGCTTTAGTACCTTCCAAGATATCACCTGCCGTTAATGGCGTATTATTAAAATCTGTACATGAAATAGACGCATTAAGCATGGTTATACTAGTATCGCACACAAAGTAAACATGTCTCACGATCGTATATACATTCGGTATGCTGTGGCAGCGACCATAGTTGTATTTTGCCGTAGTCCTAACGTTTATATAGCCACTCAATGTGCAATAGAGGTGAGAATTTCGGCCCGCGACAGACAACTGACTACGAACTCCTCATTCATCCGGACAGTACTACGATCACCTAGTTGTCATAAAACAACGTTCTAGGAATTGAAATGACACAGCCGTGCGTAGAAAATGTTGAACTTACGTTTGGTTATCTACAACTGGTTTGTGTTATAGCTAACTGTACCTAACCGTACGTTCAGACATTTCGGCGCACGATCATTATATAAACTGTGTTAGAAATTGATATTATATTATGTCAGAATAAACACACTAAATCCAAAATGGGTATATGAAACAGAGTACAACTCGAGTGATACATACAGGTGCCTGTAACATCACGCGAATTGTCACTAGATACGGTGCTGATACCGTTGGGTTTGCAATGTCACTTATATAATTTATAAATGTTTGCGATAGTCTCTGATTAAAGTAAGACTGGGAAATTAAGTGGATTGGTATAGGCAACTAAAGACAAATAGGAAAAGATTTTAACATTGTATGACACAGTTTGACTAGCAATAAATGGCCTAGAAGCATGCAGTAGTCGTATTAAATTTGTATCATATAGATCGATTCATTGAAAAGTTAAAAACAAAATATATGTCATTTTAGATTTAAAATATGGGGTATCGCCCAGAAATTGCGTTAGAAAGTATGACCCGTTTACCAAATCAACAGCTGCATGCGCATTCCAACATAGGATACATGTGCTGTAAATATTTATCTTAACGCAAGCAGCCATTTCTGTGCCGTAGATGATAACAGTAAAATTACGCTAAATTTCACCAAGAAGATAACACCTTACCCCGAACTGATTTTGCCCTGAAATTAATTGCTTTGTTCAACCATTGCTTGTAAACAGAGGAGGTAAAGACAGACATTTCGTTTTAGAACTGTATATATTGCAGTTAGGCAACAGGATAATCTATCTTATAGCAAAAACTGTACCAATTTATTCATTAATAAATGAAAAACTACATTTTCCAAAATTTCTGTTTGCTATATATAACAATTATCTACGAGTAATAGGATTTCGTCGATGGCCGTTGTCAAGACGTGCCTTGCTATGCTATAATGTCTAGGCTAACAAAAGCCGCATAATTGAAAAAGAGATCATAAGTATTATTACTGAATAATAAGTTGTATTGTTAGTATGATAGCTTAAATTAATATCTGTATACAACTACGGTAAACTTCCAAAGGGAAACTTGTTATGCTATAATCCCTCTGTCCTACCCTAAGACCATGTATAAACTATTTATACTAAGAGATAAACGAAACTGGTACAAAAGTAAGGGTTCAAGTAGCAATAACACTACGCTCTTAATTTTTTTTTACGATTTGGGCTAATATGCTTGTTTTCGAAAGAATATGCTTATTTCAACATGTGCAGCCGACATGTGGCTTAAATAACGAGTAACAAATGGTATGTTTAATAAAGTTATTAAGCGATTCCACTGCTTATAACTAATCTAACCCAGCTAACAATTTAACGAAACTTAATTATAGGTAATCAAGGGTGCTAGAATAGTGGGCTCCGAAACAGACGTCAACAACTCGTACAACCTCTAAATTTTGGTTCGTGGCATCCACAAATACAAGGGAATCCCGTAAATTTGGGATTGAGCTTTCTCCGCTTTTGAAACCTTTCAATGTCACTGCAAATAAGAAAATTACGGTATGTTCTTGTACAAAATATATTTGAAACATTCTTATGCTGTTCTGGAATCTTTGTATTTTAATAGAGCAGTAATCGGTAATTATAGTGTGTTCGTCATTTTTGTAGCGGTTGCCGTAACATCAATCAACGAATTTTGCATTACCAATGAACAGTGCATCGGATTTGTTGAAGGATTAGCTGGATGCATCAATGGTCGATGCGTATGTCACACAAGTGCTATAATTGTTAGCGGGAAATGTATAGCTCCCGAAAGTAAGCGTTTGTAATATATACATCATATCCACATACATATTGGGTGTCCATAAAAGTGGTATGGGTTACCAACTTAGGGGTCTCACCCATTAACCCATATATATTCCCTGAAGCTCCCAAACCCCCTCCCCCGGGTAACATCGGTCTTTTCGCAATTGCACCAAAGTAGCAAAGCTATGAGCAAATATTGGGGAACATGGGAAAAATTGTGAGGACAAATTGGAGACAATGGGAAAGTTATTCGACATTAACTCATATATACCACCTGCCGCGTCTACCCCCTCCTAAACCATCGAACCAAGGATATGGTATATATCATGGGTGCCCATAAGGTGTGTGGACTTACTCATTTATGGACGGACTCCCCTAGGCTATAATTACTGTCTTGAGGCTTCGAAAAGAAAAGACTCTTTCCACACCGCATACCCAAGGCCACGAAAAATTTTAGCAATTTTAACAAAATTCGAATAACTTTAGGCATAATTGAGGAAGATGGTAAAATATATGAAACAAAATTTCGAGGCGCGCAGAAAATTTTTGGCGACCCTCCACCCTGGCGTACCCCTTGCTGCGTACCGCCTCTCTGCTGAGACAATGTATCCTCAGTAAGCCGACGGTCCTGTGACATATCTGCATGTATGTTCATTATATGCTTATGTGCTAATGCAATCAATGTACCAGCGGAGCTGGTCCAACCTTTATTTATTAGTTTTACGGGTCCTACGAGATAACCGAGGTTGTGGTAACCGAGGTCCTGAGACGCGTCACCGGTTGTTCCGTCAATTTAGCACACACACTTCGCAATTGGCCGAAACATCTGAAGAATGTGTTATCCCTGCCCGATTCGAGCGTCCGAAATTACGGTCTATAGCTCATCGCATCCTAAACTCATATATGTAAATTTTATAAATTGATCGTGTTAGTTCATCACGAAATTATTTGATATTTAGGTGAAGAGAACCCTCAACTAGAATACAACTTGGCCGACAAAAGTTGACAAGACATCAGTAGTTGCCACATCAGGCCTGCAGTGATATTGATTTCACTTTTTTAAAAGAGTTAAGAAAATTAAAGTTCTGCGCAAATGAAGTGTGCCAATCCAGAATCCACAATCTTGGCTGTATTTATTATGTTCGAAGTAGAACTACGAAGTTTACATTTTCTCAAACGGTGTCTGTGTATGTTTTACATAATATATTTGTAACAAGGAGTGCTCATGTTTAAAAATAATGTCTTAGGTAGTAATTACAATTATAATCTGCTTTAGATCATTGTTTTAATTAAGAAATACAATGCATCAGTTGGCAAACCACGACGTGCATTTACCAATTTTATAGTCAAAGCACGGAATTTGTTTTGATTCTACGAATTAATATATTGAGCATTGTAACAAAGCCGAAACTGCTTCCGTACATATAGCACACAGCCGTTTCTATTTTGTATACCGTTAATGGAATCAAACACGTTATCAGTCGAAAGTGAATATGATGACTTTGTAATATCTAATAGGAATAAATGGAAAATATGTGGCAAATTGTGGAACAACTCGTACTATTTCTTGCTTCAAAACCCGAAGTGTAAAAATATTTGATTCCAGTGTTGTGTTAATGCATACGATCATACTTTAAGATGCCGGTTATACTTTACGCCTTTCTGTATAGAAAAAATATTTCTTCGAGTATTATTGAGCTTTTATTTAACCACAACGATAACGCTGAAAAATTTAGTTTTGTTCTCAGGTTTTTATCAACTCCGTTCTTTGACTAACGGTTGCATTTCTGGTTAAATCCCATTAGCACAATTGGGACAAACATACCAAAAAGGCACGCAAAATGAATGCAGAAGTTTCTGAAAGCAACAAAACCTTGCTCCTACTAAGAAAGTACTATACGCATCGCTTAACATATTAAACCACCATATCCAAACATAAACACATATATTGTTATTAAAAGTAACGCTAAATTCTCGCTGCTGTATAAGTTTATCCAAATGTTGTAAAATTACTACAAATTTTTTATATATATTAAAATATCAAATTCATTACAGATAACGTGGGAAATTCTTAGAACTATGGAACGTCTTTTCAGCTTGTACTATAACCCATTTATAGTAGATAGAAGCTGTAGACCGTCGAAAGAGCAGATCCTCAGATACGTAAAAGTTATGCAATGTTTTGGCTACAAAATCAAATTAAAAACGCAGGAGTTAAAAATGTCATTGCAATATTGCATACTTGAAACATTTGTGTGATATTATAATCCCACACTTCATAAACATTATTACAGACAAGCATTGAAATCGAATCGTAGCGGATCAAAAATGCAACTATAAACGGTATTCAACACGTTGTTAACCGATTGAACGCCTTCGCAAAATAACCGACTAGTAAAGATTTCGATGACATTGTCTCCATCCAGTGAATTGTGATAATCTATTTTATATTACATCGTTCAATGGGACTAACATCTTTCTCAATTAACCATTTCACGTTGACATTTGAAACATCAGAAAGATTAAATTGATATTTGTAATTTCTTTGGCATTGTAATCTTCTAACCGGTCCAGTTTAACTTTTAAACTAATGAATGTGGGGCAAGATTACCTTATACCCATGGGTATCTGTGAGCGTAACAAGCTAAGAGTCGGAACCGTTCGGAACTATTTTAACCCCCAGACATCCCACAAGCTCTTTCTCTACACCGAAGACACCTGTAACATTAAGTAAAAATTGGTAAAAATTGGCAGTTGGAGAAAAGTTTAGCAAAAATTAGAAGAGGATTGGCAATATTAGGAAAAAATTGGTAAAATTCGGGGAAAAAATTAGTGTAAAATTGGGAAAATTATGAGTTTTTTCAGAAAATTATTACTAGTCAAAATTTTCAAACATGTACCGTCCCTGCCGCACACCATCCATCTCCATAAACCCGACGGACCTTGGACACCTGTGCCTTGAACCAAAATATATAACTTGTAACATGCACAGCAAACGGCACTGTTATCAATATGTTAAACGGCATCAGGCAATATACAGTATGCTACGAATGTGGTCAGTAGCAGCCGTCACCATTTGCATAATTTCCATATTCCCTGAACGAATATGCGGCAGACTAATATTTCAGTCAATATTATTATTATAAAAAATCATCCGGGAATATATTGTGTCATTGTAAATATAGTGAATGACCTTCAGCATTTGCATAAGCATTTGCACTCACTGAGCGAATATGCGGCAAAATTGTGCGATGTGTAATGCAACAAGCCAATGTTTCAGTCAATATGATTACTTATTTGAAAACAACTTATGAAGAAGTGTATAATATTTAAAGTTTAGTTACACATCACATAAATTTGATACAAATATGAAACGCAATGATTGTGAACGTTGACATGTTGTGGAAAAGCAAGACTGGTGTAGGACGCTTCAAATTCAGTCTTGATGCAGTTTTGTTTGAAAGTAATCTGTTATTACAGTTTACAGTGTGCTCGCATTTTATCAGTTGAAAAGTAACATGGCATTCATAATTTGCTTGCTGTGTGGGCAAAAGGCTCAAAGAAAATAGTTACCGTTTAAAACGTCCTCTTCGGCTGGTTGTTGCACGTCTTTAAACTAGTATACGCCCAGTACGAGATCAGCCACCGCAAGGCCTTAAGGCTCCTTCCATACGACTAACTTTAGCAGTTGAAATTACGAATCAACTTGTCATACTTAGGTAACACTGAGGGCCAATACGTTATATCGTTAGAAAAAGAACAGGTTAGAGCGAGGGGTTTGGGGGGCAGCCTCGTGATTTAGGCTTAGTGTATGCTTTATATAAAGACTTAAGCTAAGGCTATGGGTTATGTTTAGTATATCGACAAGTTTGTGACATGCATTACAGAGGCCCCCTCATGGTTACCTTGTACTTAGTTTTTTGGGGGGTTCGGACATACCCCCCTAAAATTGGGGGGGGGCCCGAGCTACCCCCCCCCCAGAAACTGGGGGGGTCAGGCCGAAAACGCCCGCGACATCAAACACGGGCTAACATATGAGCGCAGGGAAGTGTCATACTCTTCCCTAATGTACTCTTGGTAATAGGCATATAACTTATCAAATTCATTCACATTCCTGACGTATGTATGTATAAGTTCTAGTGGTTTCCTATTTTGAAAACTTAAAATTTACGAAAAAAATTTGCTGTGGTTTGCAGTTTACTCTAGCTTCGCACCGTAGGTGGGTCGCTGAGAAATTAGTTCTACTATCAGCATCAAATAATATCAACATCAATTATATATGATCAAAGTTTATTACTTCGTTGTTCACAGTTCATTTGAGGTCATCACTTCGGGCTTCCCCTATATGTGGGACCGAAACGTAGTAAAGTCATTAGTCGTTGGTTCGATCGAGGTGTACGTTCCAACGGTCGATTCGGTTGCACGAAATCCAAACGGTCATTTCAAAATGTTGACAATGACGAACTAAATCACTGCATAAGGAATAACACGCTTTTTGTTAAGACTATACAAGACAATAAACGAGCGAACTGAACCGAGCTTTGTAAATAAAGATGCACCGATATTTGTAAAGTCATAGACAACTTCATTTGCATATTTAGATGCAATATGCCAACTAGAAGTAAGTGAAAAATAGTCATTACGGTAGTTTTTGCAGATCGATTCGTCGACAGTGCTCGGGGCTGACATTTGCAATGACACAGGATGTATATTTGACCTGATAAGCATTATTGTGTATTGATGCAACTGCAGGTCCTGTAGTACGTGTAGTATTTGATACTAAACACATCTCTTCCCCAGGCACTAATGCAATGTAGAGTTTGATAAGTTAACAACAGACTGTCTTACATAACCCTTTTAATCGCCGAATTTGTGCTTCAGTTGTAACTACCTAAGACCATTTCGGCAGCTACAAATACATTCATACTATTTGATTTTACTAAAATAAACTTATGAAATATATATACATTTCCAGTATGCCAAGTTTGACATTTCAAGATGATTGATTCAAACCCGTACATGTGTAAAAATGTATGACGCGCTGCGTAATATCTTCGATATTACAATATGTCAGACATCGCTGTTTCAGCTTTGATTAATAAATACATGTGCTTGGCCTCTTGAAGATAACTTTTGAATAAGTTTTGCGCATATTTTCTACTGAATGAATATCAGCAATTTTATGTATTTTCAATGTCATAATGTAACATCACAGTCGTTAGTGCATGCCTTCCGGCCATCTGGGTTGAACAGCTTTACATAGCAGTAGGGTAATACGTCCACAAACCTAAGGTGATCCCACCAACCATCCTAGTTTTCAGTAACGTATATGGAAGTCGAAACCCTTTTTACAGAAGAATTGTGTAATTTCATTTGGTTTTTCACTAACCGAAAATTGGCAAAATCAAATGCATGTGCTAGAAATTTACCTTATGCTCAAACACAATTTTGTGGATTTTCAACCTGCACAAATGCTGTGCTTCAATGTCTATGAAGTTTGCATCAAAGTAGTCACAGTTCGCGACCAAATTAACCGCAGTAGTGACGTCACAAGCAAACCGATCCTATGGATAACACCGATGCATATCCTCTTGGTGTTTGCAAACAAAAACCGCGTAATTGAAATTCGAAAAATTTTAGTTTCAAAAATTTCGATAATTTTAACAGGTTTTTCCCGAACGCAAAATAACTAGATTTCAATCACTAAGTTCTGTGTTCGCTAACGCTTTTACGCGCTATTTTAACTGCGCAAAAAGCGTTCGGAATAATTTTCATATGAAAATACAAAATAGGATGGTTGATGGGTAACCTTAGGTTTACTCGCGCATCAAACTAGAAATTGTCGCTGCAATCAATGTTCCCAAACTTGTATTCAATACATATTTCAACTTTTGCATATAATGTAGCTACTGCCTACAACAATTTGAGTGACACAAATTAGCAAAATGTGGTAATCTCTCATTGGTAGGGTCATCTCGCAGCTGATGGAGTTTTCGTAATTAACATAAAACATATTGCCTTCATTAATATGCTTAAAAAGACGGTCAAGAATAGAACATCTGTTGTGAGTGTCCGTTGATTACAAACGTTTTAAGCTACAGCGTAGACACCGACTGTAGCATCGGTCCGGTCACTTTGTGCTTTAGTAGCATTTGTTTCCGAATATTTTGAATTTACGGTCCAGATTCCAGTCTGGGATAGCTTAGCAGTTAACCGTTAAACAAAGAACTGGTCTTAAATAGCTTTGCTATTAATGATAAAGGGTTGAATATAGAACCCTTCAAAACTAAGTTTTTTTGAAAAAGACATTGTCGCAACAAATATACTCTTCCGACCTTCGTGCTGCTAAAGTTCTAAAATTGCGTTGTCAAAACTTTTCAGAACTTTTCCCCATATATATAGTTTGCAGTCTTCGCGATAAAAAAGATTTTTGGCATCCGATGTCACCAATAATGCCTTTACAACACGAGCTTAAGCTGCTAAAACCACTAAACAACCGAAAAAAAGATGGTGAAAACATAAAAAGATCCAGCAAACATTGCTACGGACTATGCCTTTCTTTAAAATGTCACCACAAGATTTATTACATAACCGTCGCTTGCAATGACCCAGTAGGGACCAATTTCGTGACACCACGGTATGCGGCCATTTTCACAAAGGATGTTTTATATTTTAGTTCTTTACTTATTTGTTGTTGTTAATGTTGTTCTAGTGTGCAAGGCAGTTTACGGAAATAAAATTTCTGTCTAGCCGGGCTAGTCTAAATTTTAATAGAATCTTGCCTAATATTTACTTCAGCTAGATTATGTATACTTAATAATGTTATCACTTAGTTGTATTACTCTAGGTACACAGAAATGTCCCAATCTATATTTGTTTAAATCCTCATCATGAATTTTGTGCGGTTAATGAAGATTTCACATAATTTTAAATTCTGTACTTTATAATAATTGGCAAGTAAATCATTCATACTCTCAAATCGGTGATAAATTTTAAAATTAAAAATAATTTATTTCGTTTCGGATTCTCAGTAATTATGAATGTCCTGAACAATAGGGAAATCTGAGATGCTTTACTGAACCACATCGTACTCGATAATTCTATATAGATCTTTTCTCTTAATTATTTAGTGCAAATAATCCAAATCAGTCAAATAACTTTTATATTTGGCTGAAACCGAGGCTTTGTTCTTACAGCTTACTCCAGGAGAGTTTTGTGTACCCTTAATAGTATAAGCAAATAATAAGCACTAAAAAGAAAAATTTTGTCAATTTTAGTTTCAAATTAATATTGACTAGGTTGAGAAGACAATGGATGGAGATTTTTTGAAAGATCATTGTGAATCATTTTGATAATCGTTACGCTTGTAAAATGGATTTGCCTGTGCAAAGATAACATTTATTGGTTGTTCGATTATGAATGGTAGAGCCCGTGGCAGCAGTTAATATTGCAAATATATAAAAATATGTGAAAATGAAAAAATTACATATACTGATGAACTCTGCATAAATGTGAAATCTAAACTAAACGCTAATGAATCGCGATTAAATTCAATTAACAATGGCTTTTGTTTACGAGGTTTGGGACACACATTTAGTCGGCATCAATTAACAGTAATAATATACACTGTGCAATACCTTTTGAATGTCTTCTTCGCGGGATGTTATAATGAATCACTCAGTTCAGTCTATGTTCAGTGAACATCGGAAACCTAGAGCGAAGTGACATTAGTCAATTTGCAGACTACACTGAGTAGCAACCGGCGACCATTTACTACTTAACTTTAACCAGTCAAGCAATTGCGCGACGGTGCAATGTACAAATTTTGCTCACTGTTTGATCAAGTAAATGTTAGCAAACTAAAGCGACGATCGAGAGCAATATGTAACAACTTCATGAAGTAAAAACGAAAGCTCTGAAACGAGTTGCCAGGAATTTGCCAGCATTTGTCTGACCAACTCACGGTACTATTGCGCAAAGATAAAAATCGAGGTAGCACCTTCAGGCTGGGCTCTCAATTAATGCTAAAAATATTGAATCATGCAGAACTTGTAGCATATTTCAACAGCAAGACGCATATAATATTTACCTGGATTTGACACTGAAGCCAAAGTGACAGCCTTGTTCGCTGAGTTTGTCAGGACGCTGGATTTTGCAAGACGATCATCGTGCAGATTTACTGGTTACATCATGAAACATATTATCAACAACTACCTGAATACATAAAGGATAAGGCTATAATAATTTAAATATATACTATAGTATTGAAAAAGGCTATAATAATTTTCAAAGTGGGTGAGTTTACAGCCGAGTTAAAGACTAATGCGAATATGGGAAAAGTTCGAAAAGTTTTGACAACGCAATTTTAGAACTTTAGCAGCACGAAGGTCGGAAGAGTATATTTGTTGCGACAATGTCTTTTTCAAAAAAACTTAGTTTTGAAGGGTTCTATATTCAACCCTTTATCATTAATAGCAAAGCTATTTAAGACCAGTTCTTTGTTTAACGGTTAACCGTTAGGCTATCCCAGACTGGAATCTGGACCGTAAATTCAAAATATTCGGAAACAAATGCTACTAAAGCACAAAGTGACCGGACCGATGCTACAGTCGGTGTCTACGCTGTAGCTTAAAACGTTTGTAATCAACGAACACCACAACAGATGTTCTATTCTCTACCGTCTTTTTAAGCATATTAATGAAGGCAATATGTTTTATGTTAATTACGAAAACTCCATCAGCTGCGAGATGACCCTACCAATGAGAGATTACCACATTTTGCTAATTTGTGTCACTCAAATTGTTGTAGGCAGTAGCTACATTATATGCAAAAGTTTAAATATGTATTGAATACAAGTTTGGGAACATTGATTGCAGCGACAATTTCTAGTTTGATGCGCGAGTAAACTTAAGGTTACCCATCAACCATCCTATTTTGTATTTTCATATGAAAATTGTTCCGAACGCTTTTTGCGCAGTTAAAATAGCGCGTAAAAGCGTTAGCGAACACAGAACTTAGTGATTGAAATCTAGTTATTTTGCGTTCGGGAAAAACCTGTTAAAATTATCGAAATTTTTGAAACTAAAATTTTTCGAATTTCAATTACGCGGTTTTTGTTTGCAAACACCAAGAGGATATGCATCGGTGTTATCCATAGGATCGGTTTGCTTGTGACGTCACTACTGCGGTTAATTTGGTCGCGAACTGTGACTACTTTGATGCAAACTTCATAGACATTGAAGCACAGCATTTGTGCAGGTTGAAAATCCACAAAATTGTGTTTGAGCATAAGGTAAATTTCTAGCACATGCATTTGATTTTGCCAATTTTCGGTTAGTGAAAAACCAAATGAAATTACACAATTCTTCTGTAAAAAGGGTTTCGACTTCCATATACGTTACTGAAAACTAGGATGGTTGGTGGAATCACCTTAGGTTTGTGGACGTATTACCCTATTGCTATGTAAAGCTGTTCAACCCAGATGGCCGGAAGGCATGCACTAACGACTGTGATGTTACATTATGACATTGAAAATACATAAAATTGCTGATATTCATTCAGTAGAAAATATGCGCAAAACTTATTCAAAAGTTATCTTCAAGAGGCCAAGCACATGTATTTATTAATCAAAGCTGAAACAGCGATGTCTGACATATTGTAATATCGAAGATATTACGCAGCGCGTCATACATTTTTACACATGTACGGGTTTGAATCAATCATCCTGAAATGTCAAACTTGGCATACTGGAAATGTATATATATTTCATAAGTTTATTTTAAGAAAATCAAATAGTATGAATGGATTTGTAGCTGCCGAAAATGGTCTTAGGTAGTTACAACTGAAGCACAAATTCGGCGATTAAAAGGGTTATGTAAGACAGTCTGTTGTTAACTTTGATCAAACTCTACATTGCATTAGTGCCTGGTAAAGAGATGTGTTTAGTATCAAATACTACACGTACGACAGGACCTGCAGTTGCATCAATACACAATAATGCTTATCAGGTCAAATATACATCCTGTGTCATTGCAAATGTCAGCCCCGAGCACTGTCGACGAATCGATCTGCAAAAACTACCGTAATGACTATTTTTCACTTACTTCTAGTTGGCATATTGCATCTAAATATGCAAATGAAGTTGTCTATGACTTTACAAATATCGGTGCATCTTTATTTACAAAGCTCGGTTCAGTTCGCTCGTTTATTGTCTTGTATAGTCTTAACAAAGGACATGCTTAGAGCAGAACTATAAAAGCCACAATATAGCACGATTCAAATTGATGACCCAAAATTGTATCAACTCAACAGGTCATGCGAAGCATCTAGTTAAATACTGAGTATACAAGCCTATACTGCTACATAGCAATGTCCAATTTATGTATTATCCTCATTTATTTGTGTTATACAGATACTTCATGATCAATATGGGCATGCAGTTTACCGAAGAAGAGCTTAATGAAC
>JASANE010004332.1:0-24533 GCA_030248225.1 Trileptium ribeirensis | reverse complement strand
ACTGGCATCCATAACAGCAATGAAAATTTATTTAGAACTGTAAAGAACACAAGTAGTTAGTTTTATAATAGTAGATTAAAAATGTATAAACAAAATAATCATACCTGACCCCACAATAGCACCCCAAAACCAAGAAAAATGCACCAAAGCCATTGTTCAACTGACAAACCAGCCGTTGAAAACGCGTATCCTCCAAATTCGACAATGAAGATCTAAAACGTAATTCAATGCTAGTCCGCTGTTAATTAAAATTAAATGTTTCTAAATTAGAAAGTCATTCATCGTTAACTGAGTTTTTGTTCGAAGTATCACGTTAGCGAATTGCGGACAAGCTTCAAATGAATATTGACTGAAAATTTACGTATTGCTTGCTAATTTTGTATAATTTATATATACTAATAAATAAATTTGATACAAACCTCGACGTATTTATCTAAAATTGTACTGATGTATATACATAGAACATTCACTAAATTTTCTGAAAATTGAATAGCCAACTAGAATAGCCAACAATATCGATGTATTAGCAAGTGAAGATTTTATTGGTGACGTCATACAGTTTCTTTCAATCAGATGCGTACAACATTGGACAGACTTTCATTATATCTGCTAATTCAAACTAGACTGGTTTTTTGGAAGCACAGTGGTCTAGCCATCAAGTTGTTTCGAGACTGATACTCGGGTGCAAAATCAATCGCCTTCGCAAAACGAGTGAACAATAACACAAGAAAACGACCCAGAGTTTACGACAAACACATACCATTTTACAATTTACGATGGCTTCACCTGGAACAGTTGTGTGTCTCACAGTATTAAATATTATGATTTTTTGTGTGGCACCGTACGAAAGAAATACCATTTGGAGTACAGAAATACCACAACTTACTTTATTCCTAGTAACAAAACAAATAAAATGAAATTATATGACTGAGCTGATTTTAATACCACCCATAAATGATGGTAGTCATTTTTGTTGTGCAAAATGTTATACCATAAATGAGTCCGAACGCAATATAGAGTTTTTCTTTATTAATATCTACACATGAATGTGTGATTACTTACTGCGTAGATTACGTTCAACTTAACACTTAATTATAAAAAAATTATGCAGTTGTCATTTCAATTTTAATATGGAAGGGTTGAAAATGTGACCTGCAGATCACAGGTCAACTTTCTTTCTAGGGATTTCCGGCGAGTCAAAGCGGGTCACGGATCAAGTGTTTAACCCGATTGACCCGCTGCCGGGTCAGCCCGGGTCACAGCGTCATTGAATACCTTAGGATTATACGGCAACGTGTTCTAAAATTTCCACCCATGTGTGAGAAATTTCGCAAGTCAGAACATTCCACAATTCATCCATGAGCAAGTAGTATAGATTGTAGCAGTTTGAAATTTGAGTCAAGCCGGGTCACGACGTCTGCGCATATTCCTCGCCGGTTACGGTTCAAACCGGTCATGGACTGCCTGCCTGTGGATCGGGACTGACCACGCGTCAATATTATTGAACTGTTTTCAAGTTTGCAATATATTCAGTATGAATGCAAACTGCAACTTTTTAAATATTATCGTAAAAAGTTGTACCTTACGCTTACCTGAGATAAAAAAGTTGTAACCCATATTGCAACGAATATATTATTCGAAAATACGCCTTCTAATATGTTTCGCTGACCGTGAATTTTTCGTGCATTGAGCTCGTTGAATAGCGTCATAAGAACGAAGGCATTGAAGACAATAGTGAAGTGCTGCGAAGGCGGTGCGTGCAATTTTGCTGTAATACCGCTGTCGATGTCGAAAAAGTAGTCTCCTGAAAAATAAGAAAAATACACCAGATAAACAACAAAACCATCAAAAATGTATTTGTTTTTTGTTCAAATAGATGGTTTGTTGCGAGAATTGAGAATAACAGGGATAGGCCGAAATTTACTTGATAGTTTCTAAGCACAAATGAACACTGTTATAGATAGGCAGCATATTTTCGCGACACAGCCAAAAAAGTGTTTTTTCGCCGTTTAAAAATATTTGCTGGATAATCAATTTAAAACCCTAACCGAATCACAGTATTATTGTTACTCGTCTGTTAGGATCATGTTGCTAGGGTATTATTACTGTGAATTAAAAATTGAATAGCCGTTCATATTAATTAAAGATATAATTAACTTGTTGCGCCGAGTCAATTCGCTGTGGCAAAAAAACTATTGCTCATAATTTATACTGCTTCGATTCGATGTATACAGTTTTCGCCGAATTCTACACTCAACAACCGTTATCGATGAGCAGAATTTACATTGTATAAATAGAACCTCAGCACGATTGTATTGGTAGTATACATCGTTTAGTCCAAATCGCAGTGAGCCAAGAATGAGAAACACTCTGCATCGCACTGACACAGGTACAGATGACGATCGCTCCTTAACACTAATAATGTCACCAGATAGCATATACACTACCACAATTTTCATTTGCATTTATTTTATGAAATTTTCTAAAATCTCCTGTGATAATATTACGAACAGCCAGCATTGGGACATACTCATTTATTTTATTTTTATCCGATGATGTGATCTTTTTTGACAACCCCTCTAAGGAACCCTGGTGTTACTTATTACCACGACAGTGCACAAAGGGGCAGTGGCAACCCTGTAAAGGGCTTTATCGAACTTTGAATACACCCGGGAAATCTTGCGAGATAATCACCTGAAATCCTAGGGTGCTGTGTGTAAATTATAATATGATTATATACACAATATAACCAAAAATTTCAAAATTACTTGATCTATATTATAGTGATGTACCGATAAGCAATGAATAAGCCTCTATTATACTGTATACACACTATATGTACTAACGTAATAGAACTATATCATACATGTAGACCTAATTGAGAAAGCTGTATTATAAGCATACCGTATATACATCGTTGTATGCTAGTTAGTGAATATGTACATGATTTTAATCTACGATTTTGACAATAATTCGTCTATGAATGCATATATAATACGTACGTATTCGAGTATGTAGTAGCGTAATTTCTGACCTTTACTGATATGCAGTTTCCGCTTGTAAGAAGAAAAACGATCACATCATAGGATAATGTAATGTACATTAACATCACCGACTGTCATGCTCTTCTGCAATTTTTTGTAATGAGCTATTGGTATTTTACTGTGGCATTCGTGGAAGCGCCGCAACTTCTCACTTGGGCAAATAATATAAACTTTATACGAAAGACTGAAACTCAGGTTGGTTTTTAGCCATAGCCTTACTGAATTGAAAACCCAAAGCATTTCTACGCCGCTCACATAACATCATCGTTTCAGTCTAATATACAAATTGTGACAACTTTAGAGAAAATACAGACAATGTGAAACAAAATTGGGTCCCAAATGCAATTTTAACTCTTCGTTGCATAACGTTGCACAGTTGTTATCATGTACATTGTAATAAGCTGTGCTAACACAGTTTGTTGTATTTATGCAAGAAAATGTTGAACTAACCCGCAAATAATAACGTAAATACGACGATTAACTGATAAAATGCGTGTCCAAAAATATTTTTCCACATTGTTCTCGAAATGAGAGGCTTCGTTCGACCGTACGGTTTTCGCAATAGTAGTTCTTCAGTGGGCATTTCAGTGGCAAGTGCAAGCGACGCCAACGTGTCCATAATCAAATTAACCCAAAGCATTTGTACCGCTTTCAGCGGCGAGTCTTCAATTATACATGCGCCAATAAATGCAACCACAACTGCAACAACGTTTACTGTCAACTGAAACTGTAAAAATTTTGCAATTGAATCGTACACATTTCGACCCCACATTACTGCTTTGACGATCGATGTAAAATTATCGTCTGTCAGAATTATGTCCGATGCTTCTTTTGCAACATCGGTGCCGGCAACACCCTGAAATATAAAAATGAAATTGTAGAAATTTTGCAATCAAAATCATATGCGTTTCGACGCACATTTAAGACTACACGATCGATGTGGAACCATAATAAGAAAGAATTTTATGATCGATTCTTCTTTTGCAACATCGGCGCCATAACGTTTGGACAACTGGGCTTTTTCTGGTTACGGAACAGACTGATAAGGTCTGTCAAACCCTTTTATAACAGCCACTTGGCAACGCATATATCTTACTTACCGAAATGCTGCTGTGCTCAGCTACTCTGCTACCCATTAAGAACAGAATTGCGCTTAAAAGTCTTCCAAAACTATCTGAGGCAAAACATGTTCAAAACATTAGCAATCGTCAAAACTCAGGCGAAGCTACTATCATACACCACCATCTTCTTATGATTTACAATAAAATCTCAATATCAATCGAACTTATTTCTATCTTATCCTTATGCATCATTTACGATAAGATGCGTGCGCCAGCGCCAAATTATGTCACGCGTCCAACTCAACTAGTTCGGGTGAACTATAGCTTAGCTGGACTACTATGGCACATTTTTATAGCTTAGCTAGTCTTAATGTGACAAACAGGGAGCTTAGCTAGGCTCTGCGTGACAAACACACCGTCCGGCTGAACTGTCAAATGAGAAATTTTATTTAATAATGTGCTTAGTGTAATAGCATTTTGTTCTATAGTATTTTCACACTAATTCTAAGTTATATATTTGTGTTAATATATACAATTAACGTTTTAAGTTGTATGCCGCTTTTGGAGCATTATTTAGATACGTATAGTAAAACGTAATGTTCGCGGACTAAATAGTCTCTGGGTTAAGTTACAGGGCTCAGCTGAACGCCTCGTGACAAAACCACAGTCCGGCTCGACACTCGATGACAAATTCATAGCCTAGCTAGGCTATCAAAAATTTAAATAGTCGAGCTGGACTGTATGCGTGACATAGTAGCTAGCCCATTTGAACGCGTGACATAATTAGGAATGCGCACGCATCTTATTGTAAATGATGCATTAAATGTAATAATGCTTATGAAGTTCTGCAACTAAATTCAGTCCGAAACATTTTATGTTTTTGGTAAATATATACACCTATCTGCTCCACAAGATGATGCGTTTTGAATTTCATATTTCCGCACTTATAACACTAGGTGCACTCACAATCTGCAATTTTCATCAGTATCGCACATTTTCTATAAATGGCGATGTGTGAAGGGGACTATAAGACACCTTCTGTAGTCGGTTGAGTAGTATAGGTGCTGTAAAATTTATATAACTAGAAACATCCATTTTGCTACTCCTCTCGTGACTGAGGGAGATCTGGAGGCCCCGATGGTCCTATTCCTCAAGTAGTTAACCATAACTGAAGATTTAAAAACAGAACCGATAGTAATTGATAAAAAATTAATTCCAAAGGAAGCAGAGCTCTATAGTCCATATCGTTACAAAATGACAAGCAAAAAATACATAATGTCTCCCTAGACACCCACTCAGTCCTTGTAGGATTAACATCATAAATAGGAAGAATAAAATTGTAGAAATTTTGAAATCAAATCATACACATTTGAACACAACACAACTGCTTGATCATCGATGTGAAGTTATTGTTAAAGTTATTTATAGTTAAACCAGCTAAATTACAAATAATTTAATGTCGAATTTGGTAAAACTTGACGGTAAAACAGAATTGTAGCAGGATCATTTTCACGATATATATCAGTCTTCACTGTTAAGTTATTAGCGTTAAAAGAGCTATGGTTGTAGTTTTCAACCAGACTTGAACAGCTTCTGGCAAATTCGAAACTAGCTTGGGCTTAATCAATAGAAAGCCGCACAGTATTAGAAAAAACAAAAATTATAAAAAAAACCTGTAAAAAATTGCAAAACATACTAACTATGATTTTTCTTGGAAAGCATTTCCTGGTTGTGGTAAATTGACCAAGTTCAGTTGATATGTGCAACAAAAAAACTACCTGGAATTACTTTATAGCATTATTGAAATGCCGAAATGTTTAAAAATAGAAAAAATGTGTTATGTTTCGAAATTGTTAAAGCATCAGAATCACTCTGCAGATTCAATAAGTGCGGAGGTGCGAAAAACGCACAACTGGAAGGATTTATTAAAAGTGTTTCTGGTCACATCTGTTGGTCCTCTGGTAGGGTAGATCTATGGCTTTAATAGGTAAGTCCAATGTTGCGTAATAAATCGACTATCCGTACCAATATGATAAAGTCAAATAACTTGGAATTTTATGGCACTGCACAAATTATGGAGCTTTATCTTGTTACGACAGACTAAAAAGTCAAGCGGGCAAGTGGATTTTATACAGAGACATGTACCATAGCAAATCCAACATCGGCTTTCTTTAACGCTGGACCATCGTTGGTCCCATCGCCAGTCACCGCTACAACCTCGCGATTAGCTGATGCTTTGGAGTCGATAATACCTTTGACCAGCACATATTTGTCTGTGGGTTGGGCGCGAGCTAGCACGCGGAGACGGGGCCAAATCTGATCGAGAAGATCTTGATTCGGAACGCCGTTGGAGTCCATTATCCTGAAAATGTATGAATATTACTGGACAGTGATTTTCATCGAAATCGGTCGAATCATGAAGCCAACATAGCAGGCTTGACAGAAAAGTTTCCATATGAGTACGACGTAGATATGATGTAAATTCAGTTTACATATGTGTATTTGCATGTGTTCAAAGTTGGATATCATATACAGTATTAAACTAACCTATTATCGTATCTAATCGAAAATGAGCCATAGCTTCAAAAGATATCTCATGTGTAAAACTAATTAGCTGCAAATTAGTGTTATCGTAAATTTCGCTTACATCGGTGAGCTGTTAACAATTGTGTGCTGTTAACGGTGCCAAGAGCCATTGGTAAGTAGTTGTGGGCCGTCACTAAGCCGACCGTAGTCTATAGGTTCGTTTGGAACGGTATACCAAACGACTTGAACCAAACTATTGAAACTTTTTGATGTATATAGTCGCTAATAACCAACATCCAGGATTTTGTGTCGTCTAATAACCTCTTGTCATATTTTAGTATATATATAATATATATGTTTAGCATTAAACGATTATGTGTATATCTTTAATCATAGACCTCACCACGTTTTGTCACGTATTTAAAGCATTAGACGAGCGCATAAACTACCATCTAAATTACCGTTACATAAGTCAAACTGCTTCGCGAAGTTTATCCGCGTAATTCGAATAGCGCAATCTCTTTTTGTCAATCCCGCGTTCGCTAAATTTGTGGTAGCTAGATACTGTAGCTTCGGAAAACAAATAGTGTTGCTAATGCATAGAAACCATTATTACACAAATATAGCGGTAATAAAAAGATGCCTGAAAACCTTACTATCTTGCTGCTTCTTTTGATATAAATTAATAAATCTTGAATTCAAATGCCACGACCCAGTCGATGTATCTTCACAAATATTAAATAGCATACCGTAGGTCACATAATAATTAGCTTAAGATTGAATATATAATCCGTAATTACAAGACCACAAAACCATTAACTAGAAATACACTGGTAACTTGTTCTTCGAAGAGATTTATTACCGATTTCTTGGTACTGGTTTTGCCATTAGTTAAAAATTTTCGCGGAGCTCCAGGGCACCGCATGCTCGAACTCAGAAGACTCTGAATTTTACCCGGGATGCATGAATCATGGACTCAGTCTATTTTGCCCCGGTATTTCTGGGATTAAAAAATTATAAAAATTCAATTCGATATTTTCAATGCGAAAAGTAAATTAGTTGATAAATCGCGTTAAAACCCTAATATGGATTTTATTAACGTCGAAAACTACTTTTAAACAAGATTCCACGCAATTTATCAATTTATAATTTAGAAATAATATGTGCAGAAAATATTGCAAACGTTTCGTGTAAATAGTTCACCGGCGGAAGAAAAAGTTACCAAAGGAATTAAGACAGTCCAAAATATTGCGAGGCGAACGAACTAAAGACCTTATCGTATTCCAGGGGAAACCAAAAAGACAAAAACTGCAAGCACGATTACTCAAATGTGGAGAAGCTAGTGATAACTTATTTTATGTGTTTATGAAATATCTTATGTTTTAAACTTCTCTAAACGAAGACACGCCGAACCAGCCATATTGCGTAACTGATATAGTAGCAATATTTAAGCTTTGTATAATGCTTGAACTAAACATTGTGAAATATAGGACTGATAGCTTATATTCTGTCCCGCTCTCTGAACGTCGTGTGCTACAAGATAGCAAAATGTCTCTAAAAATTGTGGAAATCCAGCGGTCCGAACAACACATATAGTTTATATATATTAACTATTTTATTTATTCATTCACTTATTGATATATATTAACTAATGGATTAGCGGTGTTTATGACCAATATAGAGCTTACTTTGCATTAAACTCGCGTCCTTCCATGACTAGAAAATTATCACCCGGTTTTAATATTCCGCATTTTGTTGCAATCGACCGAGCTGTATTAACATTGTCGCCAGTGACCATTCGAACAGTGATTCCTGCACGTTGGCACTTTTTAATTGCATTTGGCACCTGCAAAAGCGATTCATACTTTAGGGATAGTAATAATATGACTATTCGGGATGCACCGCTTAAGCAAAGATCTAATGTCGAAATCGATCTAAAATTAGAGTCGAATCGGCCCAGCCGTTGACAAGATACGTGAAATAATGGCTAAATTGGTGCTAATTTTGACGCAAAGCAGAGGTTCGGACACCCTGATTTTCTGAGGAAAAGAAAATACCATGCTATTACTATTATCAAGAGTGCAATAGGGAATAGTATGACACTTCTCCGCACTCACATGTTAGCCCGTATTTGATCATAGGGGTGGTTTCGGCCTGACCCTCCCCAGTTCCTGGGGGGGGTAGCTCGGACCCCCAGGTTTTTTTTTGGGGGGGGGTAAGTCGGACCCCCCAATTTCTGGGGGATTCGGTTGAACCAACAGCGGCTTATATACAGACACCCCCGGAAATTGGGGGGGAGAGTCAGGCCGAAATTCGGAATATCTCCACCTCCCCCGAAAAGCTGGGGAGGGGGTCAGGCCGAAAACGTCCGTATCATCAAACAAAGGCTAACGTGTGAGTGCAGGGAAGTGTCACACTCTTTCCTAATGCACTCTTGCTATTATGAATAAGTTGCCTAAGCATTATCGGCTCGCGAAATATCGGCTTAACGCCATACATTATTTTGTAACACAGGTCGTCTGTAAAATCACCCGAATTTTAATAATCGCCGCCGCAGTAATAAACAAAGTACAATGTGATGAAAATTAAAGTTTTTAATTTTTAACAAAAAAATTAAGTTCGAAAATAGCATAAACGATTGTCGAGAATGTGGGAACAAAATGTATGCAACATACGGCTCGGTTTGGCTCAAACATGTGTAAGGTGAAACAAGAAAGTATCGACACTATTCATATCATTAATATTAAAATTATGAAATTTAGCAGTGTCGAATGTAAGAAGCTATAACAGTTAACGAATAATTTCAAGTTATGCCGGAGTAATGCGACGTGTGGTCTCATGATTTTCTCTAGGCACAGCTTTGAAGCAAAAGTTCAGTAAAACTGGTATAGAAAAACTAAACACATGTTTACATCGTAATTGAAGACAGAAAGGAGGTTTGTATATATTTGTTTCCCAGATTTATACTTTTGTGACATAATTCTCTTGCATCTGAACATTCAGATACAAATTTCTTGTTGCTAATTTCCAGGTGGAAATATTGTTATTTGATGCACGTGAAACATTTACTGAATATGGATTAGAATTTTAAAGCTTGAGCTAACCTCAGGCCGCACTGGATCTTGTATACCAACAATTGCGATACACGTTAGATCTTTGACAATTTGATCCTCGTCGTCAAAATTCGGTTCGTTTCCAATGTAGATCGATTGATTTACTTTAGCGTCGGATTGGACAAAATCTCTGCATCAAAATGCATATTCAGTTAAACATTTGTCGACTTGAGCAACCACAGCCTCTCGTATACGCAGAAAATGCAGTAACAGCTGTTGAAATTTTCGGAATACACAATGCGGGGTACACGGCGGGATCTTTTCCGCTAGCCCCCGCCAGCCATAAATTGGTCAATTGCGGCCATTTAGTACTACTCGACGAAGCTTGTCGATGTGGTATAGAAAATGTTCTTCAGACCCATATTTTTAACGCATTTTGTTCCATTTTTCGGGTAATCAATACTGAGTAGTCCCGCGCATTTACCAAAATTTGTTTTTCAATGAATGTATTATTTTATATACCACTCGATATTTATCTATCTGTATTGTTTGATATGCTACTTTTGTGTAATACAAATACTCACTAAACTTGTCGATCAAAGCTATATACCACTCGATATTTGTTATCTATCTGTGTTGTTTGATATGCTACTTTTGTGTAATACAAATACTCACTAAACTTGTCGACCAAAGCTAAATTTTTATACGGCGCTCTACCTGGTGAAGAATTGTGAGTTCACATTGCTTTAAAATGCTATAATATGGCCAAAACTATTAAAGCCTCTTGTAACATGTGTAATAGAGGTGAGAATTTTGTACCGCCTAGACCGAAAATTTCGCCCCGCTCAATAGCTATAGTGTTTCCTTTAACCGCCAGTCAGAAAGTGGCGAAATTTGAAAATACAGCGATAATTTTGGCACCATTGAACTCAGCTCAACGAGCTTATTCAGAAAATGTCCATTTCGGCCACTTAGCTATAACTATTTATTATAGCAATTTTTATGTTAAAAAACTTTTTTTCGATTTTTCTGGGTACCCAAGGGAACTAAAAATTTTTGAAAATTCTTTTCTATATAAATGTATAATTGTATTACCATACGAATCGCATTGACGAGCTTAGTCGAACAATGACGAGATCAGGTGAATCTCTTCATGGGTCAACCACTTAGGCTTAGACTAAGGCTTAGGCTTAGACTTAGGATTTCATATTTTCTAGCTTGTTTTACCTCCATTACACTCATCTCGTCAATGCGGTTCGAAATTATATAAAAAATTATACCTTTACCGAGAAAAATCTTTTTCGAAATTTTTGGGTAACCAAGAAGTACCCATTGGAAGAACCCAAAACAATGAAAAAATTTTTTACTACTGGTAAAAATGGATATATTCTAAACCAGCTCGTCCAGCTGAGTCGATAGTACCAAAACTAGTGCGCTTTCTTCAAAGGTGACCAATTTGGGCCTGTGGAGGGCTATAAGAAAAGACTCAGGGACAGTGACTGTTATATTTGAGAGTTTTGGCCAGCGAGTTGGGAGGCGCCGTCCACCGGTCAACATATGATTACAAATAGGGTGGGCCGAGTAAATGAAGATGATGGACCAGCTGACAGCGATTTCAAATGTACCAGCCTTTTCGGCCTATTCTCACCTCTAAAATGCGAACTCAACAGATTTTTCCGCCGCTATCGTATTCGAACAAAGTCGTGCTGACCGTGTGTACAAGATTTTGACCTTGTGGGAACCATATTGCAGATGTTACCTGTTTAACCCTTTGAATATAAAGCTACATTATATATGATTGTTAACTATCCCTAACACTAAGAAAGTAAATTAGTAAAGCGGAAACTTGAGAAAAATTTGTTCCCAAAAAAAATTTTAAAGAAAGATATTTTTATATATTACATATCCACCATAATGTACCAAATTCCTCAAAAATTTCGCTGCTTTATGTCTCGGCTGCAAAGGTAAGGCACTTACACGAATGAGAACTTACGGTTATTTTGTGTTGAACTTTATGTTTGTATGAATTTATTCTAAATTAGATCAGAAAATGATAGCATAAAAATATGCACCAAAATACATTAGGAGCGTATAAACTATCAATTGAGACAGATGAAGATGAAAGACTGTATCCAATATAACACCCATTATTGGGTAGCAACCTGATCAGTACGAACGGAGTCACACAATGCATCTGCTGTAAACTGAAACTGATTTTCAGGTGATGGCTGCACGCTATTCAGAGATGAGTACGGCGCACTCAATATTGCTGGTGGAGTTGGGGGATATTGCGATTTAAATTATATTTTAAAACAAAAGTCAAAACGATTGTAAACATACTGAAACTTTAATAAAGAGCAAAGCATCATCGTTTACTACTAAAACGGTTGCATTATGATACCAAGATACTAAACTAGTATTATATATATACATTAAAACTAATTTTGATTTGTGATATACTTTTGTTACAGGCTTGAACTTTTGTGACACTATTTTCAACGCATAGAGGGTACCCCCTAAGGTCCAGACCCCTCACTTCCGAGGGCCTGGCTACTCCCCCCTCCCCAGAGAGGCCTTCGGCCTCCCAGACGGGGACCAGGCCACCCCACTACATGATACCTCGCACCTTCAGCATACATTGATATGCTAACTTTGGTATGGATCAATTGTAGAGATTGTTTGGTTGATTACACAAATCTTTGCCTGATTTATCACTTTGGTTTTCTATAATTAATTGGGAGGCATTGGAACCATTTTGATTTTGACTTAGGTAACTCATGACTGGCTAAAGATATATTAAAACCAGCGGCGCATACTGTAAGCAATCACTTGTACTATTTTTGGCATACAATTAGAACACCTAGTACGGGAATTAATAAGATTATATTGTCATCGTTACTCCTATATCGTACTTGACTCGATATCTTCAAATCCTGTTGTTTATTATGGACACCCTTTCTGCGACAACCAGGGAAAATCTCGCTATTTAAAAAATATAAATTGTCTGCAGGACTGAATTGGGAGATAGGGACTTTGGGACGCAAATGAGAGCGTAACTTATAAGAAATATCAATGTCGCTCAACTATTTGATATAAATTTATTGCTATAAATGTTATAGCTATACCTGTACGCAAGACATATTGTACGTAGTCCATACGATGCCATAGGTTCAATCACTTGTGCAACCGTTCTATGCTTATCCTGATCAGTGAACGGTTCGGGATTATCAGTGGCGCCGAGAATGTATTTGCACCTAAATTAAAAACAGTGCACAGTTTATAAAACTAGTAGGTTAAAATTCTCTTTACGGCATGGAAAAAGAAACACCTCAGTCAAACACGTTATTGGGAAAAATATGTTAGGTAATGCGTGCTTAATTGGCGATATGAAACACGGTTGTCGATAAAAATGCTCTAATACTAAAAATGAAATACCAAGGTAATAAGTGAAGGCACTGGTTTTGCTTTGAAAAATATATTTATTTGCCTAATGGTCTGGAGTCGTGTAGTTGGTCGTTGCGGTGGTAAAATGCTCTATTGTTTTCAAAGTATGCGATGTTCTATGGTGTGTTGGGCTTAGTCTACTGTACTGTACAGGAACATTGCAGTGGAAAAATGCGCTTTTGAGCACGAAAAAGATTTGGATACAAGGGTAGAAAAATTTTTAAACTAGTGGATAGATTAGCCCTGATATGTTCCCCTACCTTTCAATTCACAAAACCAATAATCGATGTATATGGTAATGTAAACAGCAAACATGCAAAAGCTAGCGTTTGAGGGTCGAGCGTTTGAATGATATTTCACTTTCTTAAAACTTTTGTAATATGTACCCCAAGCACAACCCTTCGCAGTCGAAATAAACTGTGATCTAACGGCGTTACCTCGTGAATCAAGATGTCTTTTTACGGCAATTAAAAGCAAAGACGGTTACAGATTACAGGAGTATATAATTTCCAATTTGCCTGACCGAAATTAATGCAGACTCAAAACTGGGCTTAATCCTATTTTTATTTATTTTCGAGCTGCAATTTCAGAGACATATTTCTTCCATGAAGACTAACAATCCAAAAACAAATTCAAGTCATAAGGAATTTAAAAACTAATAATAACGTGATTTGAAAAAACTTCTTTGAGACAAAAGATATAAAAATACTCGAAAAACTGAAAATGATATGTCAGATATCAGCACAAGTTATTGTGCTGCTCAACAAAAGGCTCTGAATACATTTTCAAAAGCCAAATTAATATTCTCAAATACTACCTCAGAATGATATAGTGCATAATGTCCACAACCATATTTTAATAATGTAATAATATACTTTATGAGACATTACGTAACCACCAATTTTAAGATCTAATATCTGTCACTTAACACCAATCTGCCCAGCCAAAATTAATTTAAGGGCTTCAAACAGAAGATGACAGCAAAATTTAGCCATTTTGGTGATAATTAGTGCATTCTAAGAGCTAGAAGAGAAAAATCA
Source organism: Trileptium ribeirensis (assembly GCA_030248225.1). Classification (NCBI taxonomy): domain Eukaryota; kingdom Metazoa; phylum Nematoda; class Enoplea; order Enoplida; family Thoracostomopsidae; genus Trileptium; species Trileptium ribeirensis. Next base: position 10,365 of record JASANE010004332.1, on the reverse strand, counting down.
CAGTTTGGATGTCCAAAAAATATATTTGAACCTCTAACACCTAGTACCTGTCATCCAAAGACCTGTTTGAGCAGCCAAAAATCAAGTGAATGGCTTCAAACACGGCTAAGATCAAAGTGTGGGCTACTGGGACCCCATTAGATCCAAATAGATACTTTGTCACTCTTCAAAACACTCCTCGAATTTTTAAGCTAGACACATGAATTTAGGCAAAAAATATCGAACAAGTGAGGTTCCTCAACATAATGTTTTCAGTTTTTTAATTTTAACCCCAAGATCGACTTACGGTCTCGGAACAGAGCAAAATCATACATCTGGGCCAAAAAAATACCGGGTGTGCATCTTTTATAGCGGTTTTATTGTGCCAATTTTATAGATAGACCCACTCAACCAGTCAAAATAATATTCAAAACATTCACAAATAAAATGCCGAAAACAGTTTCTTTATATATTACACGTTATTGAGTTATGCCCTGAAATGTAAAAACATTTTCAATCAACATCCCTATACTTTGTGTGAAGCATAGAAATTTTTGGGACAATTTTTTGGCAGCGCTACAGAATTAACCACGGGGCCATGTCGCCAACTTTTTTTAATTCGTCACGTAAAAAGATATGCATAGGCATTGTGGCATGGTCGATCACACAGATTTCAGGGAAATCAAAAAACCAAAAATCGCAAAATCTTCAAATGTACACGCATCCCTGCAGAGATATCAAAAAATAAAAAACACCCCGAACGGATTAGCCAAAAACCAACAGACAACAAAAAACACCCACCGGAAATGTATCAATAAACCGCTAGGTACGACTGGAAAAACATGAAAGTAGTATTTCCTATAAATCTGTGGAAGAAACATGACGGTAAATTATGGTTTCACTTCGTTTCATTCACAACCTTCCTTGTCAGTGGTTTGTGGTTTCTCTCCGAGTAAAAAAGGTTAAATGTGCTGACCATAATTGTCTACAGGATCACATATACATAAATTTAATTCAATTTTGCACTTTACGCATTTTGATTATCATATAAACGATACACCAATATTAAAATAATTTAGCAAATATTAGAATGCTTGAAAATTTACAATTTTAATGTGTTTGACGCATAGATTTTGTGGATACACCAAATGTTATAACGGTGAAAATGGTTGTAGGTAAATTAACTTAACAATCTGATAACGGCTTTCCATTAAAAGTTGCCTGGCCAATGTAATTTTTAGGGACGCAAGTGAAATACATGCTATGCCGTTTCTGATATACTAAGCCTAGGTCTTTGGTTTTGCCCAAATTAAGGATTCTACATGAGCCATATACTAAGTCTGAGCCTAAGTTGTGGGCTGCCGTTACCGAATCCCGTTCTAAGTTGTTCCTTTTCAAACGATATGACGTTCGGCCGCTAAAGGTGATAGTGACGAAAATGATCGTTAAAAGCAAATTACAATCTGTAGGTTAAAAGGTATACCGCTAAACTAGCAACTAAAGAACATTATAATTTCTGATCACTCAAAACCATGCTGGCAAGAAGTCAAGAGTAAGTGATTAGTAATAACCTCAAATCTAATTGTTATCGCGTTTGAGCAGTAAACATCGTTTAAAACATCAATTTTAAGATTTCCTAACATCTCAGTCTATTTGGTAAAAATATATTATTCAATCATTAGAGAAATTGTAATGCTTAACTATACAGTACAAATTTGGTTATCTATTGAGTAAGTAGCTTACATATATAAAATTGTCACTGAAGCGCCGTTCACAAGGGAGGGGCGTCGGGTTCAAGAAAATGCCGCCGTAAAACAGCCTCCCCAATTTTCTCCTAGCGACCCCACTTCCCCCCAGCCCAATTTTTATTTGCTTAATGCGACCGCGGCTTGACGGGAGAAAGCGCTACTTTAGCCTCACTGTTTTTGTATTAGTTGCTGGAAACATAAACATTCATATGTGAATAAATTTAGCATTTCAAAATGTTAGACTGCTTGAACTGGAGAAGCCTTCATATCGCCAAAGGTTATAAGTTGTCTAGATAAAAGTGTTGCATTTTTTGTGACATAGTCGAAAGTCGCTACTAATGGAAATAATGAGTGAGTGAGTTGCCCAAGCTACTAAATTGCAATAAAAATTAATTTTAAAGAACTATTTTGTTGATTCCCAAAATTTATTTGTGAACAATTATTCTCTTCATGACTGTGAAGGCAACGAATAAGATTTTAAACACTGCTGAACACCTCAGCTAAATCTTAAAATTGCTTATACAATCGTGAAGATTGAACATTTGATCGAAATGTATAATCAGCTGTAAGTAGAATTTTTAACCCATAGTTGTTGATTTAGACGTGCTACTAGGTCAGTAAGAGCTATGTTTCTATTACTTTACGGTGCTAGCATTTTGTCAACACATTTTAGTGTAGGTTTGCATCTTGAACCCCGGAAATACTTTTTACCAATATTGATCATGCCTACTAAGTATGCTAACTTCAAGGGTGGAACCGAATTACCATTTTATGACCCCAGCGATCCTCAACTAGTAGTGACCCAGTGACCCGGATATAATCTGCAATATAATTACTGTCTATCAAACAGAAGCCACTGCTTAACAAACCGATTGTTATAGAAGAATTAAAATTGCATTTTCTGTGTGGTTCTATCTTCCGACTAGAGCCATGGACAAACACAGTATTCAAGTCACATGTAACCCACTTGTATTTGTTTTGAATGCAATTTTGTTACAGTTTGAAAGTCCCTTGTACAAGAACTGGAAAGGATTCGGAAGCAACTTGAACATTAACAGGATTTTAAAAGTAACATCAAAAACGCGCTACATATCGCTGCCCACTACTAGTCTACTAATATTTTGCGCTTCTGATTTTTTTTGTGTTTTGAAACTTTGCCGCCTGCTTAGACACTTCGTTTCGACTGCGCGGTCGGAACTTGTATATGTAGTAATTGTTTTGCTGGCTAATCCAAGACGGTTAACCGACATCACTATTTTCCATACCATGTGATAGCGTTAAAGATTCCCAACTGATAAACCCCGAAAAGTCTTTCTGATCTTTCATATTGACAGAGTTGTTTCTAAATTGTCAACGTTGGATAATTGCCACTCATAAAAAGCATATTTGCTCGAGATGCTTGGTCCTTATTGTTTGAAGAACTGTGTATAGCTTTGTTAGAAAATATAAGACACGAAATAGATCTGGACAGTCGAGCCAAACCTAATGTTGTTACAAAACATTCCAGTAGTTAAGGAAGGCAAGAACACACTGTTGTGTTTTATGTTGAAAACAGGGAACCTTGATCTTCTAAGCAAGAGTATGACATAACCCAATCACACTGCTCCGGTAGCCCGATGACCCAGGCATGAATCTCACTCGGCTATATTAATTATTATTAAAAACTACTTTAAACCATTATAGCAAGCACAAATCGAGCGGTTTCTTTTCGAACGATTATGGTACATGAAACCCTGTAAACGATTACTTAATATTGAGATATATTGAGGTCAGCATGCACAAAACTCCCGACTGTGTGAGATTAGTAGTGCTATCCCAAAGTTAATCTTCATTCATTTTGAACATGTGCAGAAAATTTGTGAACAAATTCATTTTGTAAAACAGCTAATTTGCAAAATCTATGATTTATTATAATTGCTGTGTACATTGTTTGCATACGTCGTTTATCACCTATTATAAATACGAAAAAATTCCGTGAAAATTGCAAAAAAGTATTTTAATCAAATATAACAAATAAAACTTAGCGAGGCGTATTATCGCAAGACAAAACATAACATTGCAAACCCAAGACCTGATATATTATAGTTAAATAAATAAAGGTTATTTTTGAATTGTACTGATTTTGTAACAATAGGGTAATTTTATCATTTGTAGCGTTAAAAATTTATGCGAGTATTTTTTGGATCGGAATAAATTTCGAAGTACTAACGGTGTACAAACCTTTATATTATATTATTTTAGCCAGTCAGACACAAAAAAAATAGCTTGAACAATTTTGAATTCACAATTTAGCGAAATATTGAAAAAATTTGAAGCCCAGTGATCTACCCGTTACGCAAATTACAGTCCCAATTTTGGAAGTTTGAGATCAACTAAAGTCATTGTTATCTATTTACCACTCACTTTTTCATAATTATTTCAGAAGCTCCTTTTGAGAATACCCTGTATCCACCTTGAGGATCAGTTTTCTTTAAAATTGTCGACATTGATTTACGAACAGAATTAAATGTATAAACCTAAAACAAGCCAATCGAAAGAGCATTATTTAATATAACAAATCAACCTAATATATTTAATTAACTATATATTTTACGATAAAAAATTGGCCAGACAAAATATGTATGTAGTGCGTTACAAACATTGAAATATTTAGCGCACTTTATCCAACTATGAACTGAAACAAAAAGATTTTGTGTAATTTCAGCAAGTTACTTCCTGAAAGTTGGAGAAACCACATCTTATATATCAAAACTTTGTTATAATAAAATATTCTTGAAAGAAAACTGCTACAAATATTTTAAAGCGTATGATAATTACTAAGTTTTGTTTTTAATTAAGATTATATCCTGGTTAATGTAGATAAAATATTAATGCTAAGCGCCTTGGTACGCGACTTCTCAATTTCCATGCAAATTGAAGTTTAATTATACTTAAAAAATAAAGTAAAAGGTATGTTGGGAAACATATTTTGGATCTGGGCCTGGCGACAAAAGCTTGGAGACGAAGACAACCGTAAAGCAGCTGCCTGAAAAGTAGAATGAAGAATTTGGTTTGGACCTCACTACTTGGGATAGGCACGCAGGCGCTCTGCCGACTGAGCTATTCCTGCTCGACTTAGCATTAGTTATAAAACTGTTATGTTCAATAAGGTGAAGCTAAAAGCAAAGCCATAACTAGAGACCATAGTGACTAGGTGTGTAATAAAAACATTATATTACCACCATAAAATATTATTAACAAAAAATTAAAAATACGTTTGGACCGTCCACGACGCAACCTTCAGCTTACAAATAGTCAAAAGTAATAAACGGCACACCTAGGAGAATATCTGTTTGTAGCAAAATACGATAATACTTTTTTCTACAAAGCTGTGGTTTTGCTACCACAATGGTGTATTTTTCTCGAATTTAGTGCACTAAAGGCCTAAAAGTTGAGAACACATTTTGTGCTAATTATCATACTTTAACAAATGATTCCTGCGGAATCTTATTTCGGATTGTTTGGTAACTTTGCTTCAACGCAAGAACAAAGCCAAGTAGGGCGCATTCGGTTTTGTTGCCCAGTTGCGTATCTTGTTGACCTTCGCGTTCGGCAGGCTAAAAATAATCATTTCTGGAGCTACTAGTTTAATACCACAAAAGCTAATAAACCTCCTTAAATTAATTTCAGAATTAAAAAAAGTTTATTTGGTTTATATAAATATTAGGGATTTTGTAGACAATTTAATTTTAATTTAATTTTAACAAATGTTATATTTAAGCTGATATATTAGTAAAATTGCATATTATATTAGTATATTAACGTTTTGTTTTGTATTAACTAGATATTAAAAATATATATTTTTGAATGTTTTATAAACATTATGTATGTATATGTATCACAAGTGCTCAAAGCCGCCGGATTAGGGCACAGACGCTCTCGCTAGCAAGCGGTACGCCAGTGGCGTAACCAAACATTTTCCTTTGTGTCCCAAATTTTTTGCTCATAATTTTCCTCATTTTCTTTAATTTTACCTTAAAATTTTCGGAATTTTGATCGTAATTTCTAGAAATTTCCGCGCATCTTCGGCGCGCGGGAGGCAGGACATGGCGGCGTGGGGACTTGCGGAGGGTCAGTTGTAAATATCGATTAGGAAGGGATTCACATTTAGTGGGTAACCCTCCCTACCCATATCCTTACGGGCAAGTATGAAACACAAGTTCCTTTAAAATCTTTACAAACAACAAATCCAAATTTGAAATATCGGCTTATATTCCTGACTCATCTCGTCGAGCTGAGTCGAATTGTACCAAAATCTCACATCTTGAAAATCACCCAATTTCGGGCTAGTGGGTATTGTAGGAAAAAACCAACTATTGTAAAAAACCTACTATTACGTGCACTATTACTTGCACATGCACCTCTTCAGTGGAGTAAATTTTCTCTGTAAAATGAAATAACGATGGATAAACACAATTAATTTCTCATTTTATGCCATAGAATTGTGTTGAAAATTTTCAGTTCGTCTGTTTTCACCGGTTAACGCCGTTCTCGAATCAAAAAATTATTTCGCTGCAGCCCCCATTTGAGAATTACCACTCCTTACTTTTGCCACTACCTCGGAATTTGCGACCTCCATTTGAGAGGAAGTGTTTAAACTTCTGATCTTTAATATAAAAAATTTGTTCCAATATTACCACAGAAATGCAGTACATTATGATGACAATGTATAGCCTGGACTGTAAAAATAGCTAATATAAATGTTTTATAACTTTTGTAAGCAAACAGTAGTTATAGCGAATAATAGTGTTCGTAACAATAAATTTCAACTATGCATAGTATTGTTACAAAATGAATTGTGTACAGCGACAGAATCATGCGTATAACACGAATGTTATTGTCTATCAAATATTTCTGCACCACCATGCTGAGCGATAGTGGTGAAAAAGGCTGTCATAGTAGACTCAGATATTGAACTGAGTCACCGGGTCACCGATTTATTTCAGGTCACATCCGTGACCGAGTCAACTGGTCACGGTTTGTGATCCGGTACTGACCTGGTTTGATTCAAGAGCCGAAAGTACGTACTACCCTCTGCCCTGTGCTCAACCTTACATAAAAGCGTCTTTTGCCTTTTTGCCTGCTCTGCTCCTCCGCAGGGGCACCGTGGGAGCTCAAGTGCGTATTAACCAATCTTTTTGACGCCGATTGCTTTAACTTGGCGATAAGAATGGCTGGAAGGTTGGTAAAAGGGAGTTGGGTTGCGTTCTGCGGCGCTTTCATGCCGCTCATCTTAAAAACATTATTTAAAGCCCTGGATAGCAGATGTGTTTTTCACATCGATGTCATATGCAAATACTTCCAATCTGCTTGCATTTTGCGCACAAGCGGCTTCACGTGACAAAGCTACATCCAAGACACAGCCAAATGGCTTACACTTAACTTTACCACCTACACACTTCTGCCGAGGATTGTAGTCTTTGCTAAGGCCTTGTCAAAAAAGGATTTGTAACCCGTCTGTAATAGCGGTTTGCTCAGCAGATATTTAACTGTTTTCAAATACTGTTTATTTTACAAATATAAGAATTATTATAAATTCGCTGTTTCAGAAATTGACTTGTCGTCAGGTGATTACCGTGATCGGGTTACTGGGTCATGGGTCACCGGGTCACTAGCATGGCCGGGTCACAGTATGGTATCCAGGTTTCATTTCCCGTAGACTGGGCAACACGTAAATTTAAATATATATTATTGATAACTCAGATCAAAATGTAAATAGAACGTTAACGCACCATAATCTGCGATGAATAATTACTGTTCACAGATATTGCTGTAATCATGAGCTCTTTAAGATTCGATGGCAGTTCGTCCCACGATGGCACACGCGTGTGATGGACACCTGAACGTATTTATGATCATAAATACAATACACTACACTTAGAAGCACAAACAATTACATCAATGTCATAGAATATTCACTGAAATGTAGGTAAACTAATTATATGAACATTTAAGGAATTATTACATATACAACAAATGCTAAGTGAGTTACTTTTAAGCATAAGTCAGCAATGGAACGGGGTCATGAGGTCACAGGCTCAGTTGGGGTCACATTTCTCATGGGGTCAGTAGACTGACCCCGTTATCCCGGATAAAATTTCTTCCGTGAAATTACAAACGACAAGAACTGGGCTAAGAAGAGCTGTGAAGAGATTCCTCCAATTCGGGTATTAAAATGTGAACTTGTCAAAGCAGTGGATCAAAAAATGTGGACCAGCATTAAGGGAATTCATTTTGCTGCAACGTACCTCGACAAGACCCTCTGCATTATTCGTAACTGCGGTTCTACCGAGGACCAGAAGGAATTCACAGCGCAAGCAGTTGAACGCGTAAAAGAATTCGTCTATCCTGTTGAGTCTCATAAAAACAAAGAAAATCCTGATGATGTCCATATATTGGAACAGGAACCACAGAGTAGCGTTCTTAGCAGCTCTAAAACCACAGATCTGTTCGAAAGCTTTCGGCAGCAACCTGCAGTTAAAAGGTTCAAACTGGCGCGCCGTGCTGATAATAGACAACTAAATAACTTAAAGTGGAACTAGAAACTGAATTTTGACATAAAAAAATTAAACAGAACTTGATGTTGGCAGCGATTCACATTATAATCCTATGGCTTGGTGGGCGATACAACAATTTCGTTTCCCCATTCTGTCTATGGCTGCAAAGCGGATATTAGTTACTCCCGCCTCCAGCTCACAGTCGTAAAGAAATTTTTCCGCAGCAGGGAAAATAGCTAGAAAACAGCAAGCTCGGTTAAATCTTGCAACGATGGGAGCCAAAGTCATTCTGCACCATAACTTGGTTAAGAAGCAGTAAACACGATCAACTGTCCGTCGGGCGGCTAGTTGTGGACATCGAGGTGGGCTACAAAGTGGATCACGTCCTCGTCGTGTAGACCGGAAACAGCTGAACGCTGGCTAAGAACCCACAAATATGTTTCAACGGCAAGTCGAACGTATAATTATATATGTTTATCAGCAACGGGATCGCGGGATCACGGGGTTAGGATGCGACGGGGTCACATGGTCACGGGCTAACTTAAATGTGACCCCGTTCCATTGCTGGTATAAGTATGTATGTCTTTATTAAACAGTAAAATGTAAGTGAAATAATTTTAAGCGCATGTACGCTGTTAATATTAAATAATAAAATCTAAGTGAATTAATTTTAATTGTATATACGCAATTATTAAATAGTAGAATCTAAGTGAATCAATTGTCAGTGTACGCACACTGTATTATTAAATATACCTGAGTAAACAATAAGGTGACCCCGCCAACCATCCTATTTTGTCATTAGCGATATCGAATCGCAAACCCTTGTTAAAAAAAGGCTTAATTTCATTCGGTTTTTCGCTAATCGAAAATTCGTAAAATCAAATTCTAATGCTAAAGTTAGACTTTGTGTCCGAACAGAATTTCGGCGATTTCAATTTGCCAAAATTCGGTTCCCTAATACCTAATTATTTAAATTTGGATTATTCAGGGTTCGCGAACAAATTTAATGCAAAAATGACGTCACAATCAAATTGATCCTATAGTTAAACTCTTGGAGTTCGAGAAGAAAACGGGTTTAATTGAAATCGACAAATTTTCGTTCTAAAAATTTGAGTAATTATATTTGAATTTTCGCGAACACCAAATAGTTAGATTTAAGTGGCGAGCGCTGTGTTCGCCAATAGTTTCACGCCGAATTTCAATTGACAAAACCGTTCCGTAACAAATTTTATGCAAAATTACAAGATAGGATGGTTGGTGTGGTCACCTTAAGCTTACTCTCGCAATAGTAAAATCTAAGTTGATTAATTTTAAGTGTATGTACGCAATTATTAAATAGTAAAATCAAAGTGAATCAATTTTAAGTATATACACCCAATTATTCAATAGTTGAATCTAATTCATTTAATTTAAGTGTATACACTCAATTATTAAATAGTAGAACCTAGGTCAATTAATTTTAATTGTATGTCTACAAATATTAAATAGTAAAATATAAGTTGATTAATTTTAAGTGTATGTACGCAATCATTAACAATAAAATCCAAAGTGAATTAATTTTAACGGTATGTATGTATGCATTTATTAAATAAGAAAATATATGTGAATAAATTTTAAGTGTATGACCGCAGTTATTAAAGAGCAAAACTTAAATTAATGCCTTAAATGTAATATTCAAATTAACTATAAAACTAAAACGACATATATAATAATTTCCACTTAGCCTTAAATCATAGTTAATACTAAGCAGGCTAATTCTTATACCTAATTTTGAACAACTTTAATTAAAAGACGTAGTGAAGAATGTGGCTTCATCTGTTTGTTCTTGTTCTCATAGCCAAATACTTCAGGTAAACAGCACAATTAACTGTAAATGAGACAAAAATTTAATCGTAATCTGCAGCAATCGAATTGTGTGCTGTCATCATAATTTATACCGTTAAGGCAATGCAATCGCACACCACAATATATTACTTTAACGGTCTATGATTATCGTCGTCGCAGCAAAAGTACGTATAATTACATCAAGAAACTGCTTTGCCAACTAAAAATGTTTGAAAGCAGAATTGTCGCAAAACTGACATAGTGTTCGTTGAAAGAGC
>JASANE010004331.1:0-15486 GCA_030248225.1 Trileptium ribeirensis | reverse complement strand
CTGCCGGTATTTATACTTTTTCGTACGCAGAATACTCGTCGCTGATTGGTTGATCCAAAATCACGTGCTCGTCGCTGATTGGTTAATTTTCCACCAAAGTGACGTTGATTAATGGGTTTTTGCAAAACCTCGCGGTGGTCGGTAAGCTGGTTTTTCCAAAGCTTTTTATACAGACTGGATTTTACCAAAAATTGTTTAAAGTTTTCTATACATTTGCTATGTTAATACATGTATTTTCACATTAAATTGAATTCTTTGTTAATGTTAATACACATAAAGTTAAAACACATAAACATACACATGTAAACATAACACATAAAACACATAAACATACACATGTACACATTATGTTGAATTTTTGCAAATTTGTTTCACCATTCAGTCTTGTTTTTCCGTCGTTGAGTTAGGTCGGTTTTTATGTGTGTTCTCAAAAAGTATAAAAGAAGGTGAAATTAGAAATCAAATCAGTTTTGAACTTTTATTTCACGCAGTTTGGTGACCTAATTTATGCGCTCTATGGCTATAACATATGCTTTTACAAAGGAGGCAATGGCTTTGATGGAGCTGAATGAAAAGGACTTTTGCAAAGTTATGGAAGAAGTGGCGAAGCCAGTGGTGGGACAGCAGCCGTGGATTTGGTGATTGAAGGATTGCGTAACAAGTACCGTCAACAGTGTCTTGGATGCTACTACGAGCACCCTAGCCTATCTCACCATATGGGATTTGGTGGGTGCTTGAGTGACAGTAACAGGAACTTTAGTAGAGTTGATGTGGTGGTTTTGTGTAAAGAAATTGGTGTACCATACAGTGAAGAATTGTATAATATTGTAAAATGTAAATATTATTTCTTTGTGAACACATAGCACCATTGTTAGAATATGTGGTGCAAAAAATAGTGTTGATGTAATAAAAAATGCATGTAACCCACCTCTACTACTTTTTCGGTTGGTAGTAGAGCCGGTCCAAACTCCGGATAAAATTGGTGATGGCATGCATTATCTAGAACCACAACTTTTTCTACTACTTCCAGAACCACTACTTTTTCTACTACTGATAGAACCACCATTTTTTATACTACTTCCAGAACCACACCTTTTTCTACTACTGATAGAACCACCGCTTTTTCTGCAGTAACCTGTACTCTTTGTACAACTAGCTTTATTTTTTAGCTATTAATATAAAAATAATTATATATAAAGTACTATACCTACCTATACATGTACATTTCCAAAAATCAGAACGATCCGGTAACCGGATCTTGAGATATTACTTTATATATCTTTACTTATTAGCTATGTAACCTATTAATGTAAAATTAATTATATATAAAGTACTATACCTATACATATCCAAAAATTACCACGATCCGGTAACCAGATCTTGAGATATTACTTTATATATCTTTACTTATTAGCTATGTAACCTATTAATGTAAAATTAATTATATATAAAGTACTATACCTATCCATATCCCAAAATTACCACGATCTGGTAACCAGATCTTGAGATATTACTTTATATATCTTTACTTATTAGCTATGTAACCTATTAATGTAAAATTAATTATATATAAAGTACTATACTTATACACATACATATCCAAAAATAACCCCGATCCGGCAACCGGATCTTGAGTTATTACTATATAAAGCTTTTCTTATTAACTATGTAACCAATATTAAAAATAAATATAATTCATACATATTCAATTACTATATATATATACTTATTAGCTATGTAAGCAATATGAAAAATAAATATAAACCATACATATTCAGTTACTGTATATATTTATATATATTTAAATATATGACTTTATGTAATATGGACTTCCTAGATACTCAAACAGTCCCGAGGTCCATGAGTCTAATTTTGAGCAGTGAAATATGTACCCCTAAATTTTAATTACAACCGTCCGGGAATATTTAAACTTTGAAAGTAAATTTAGCCCTTGAGAGGGCTGTTGGGATCGTGAGCTAAGCTCACTTAGCAGGCGCCGCCGCATCGTCTGCTGTGTCGTTTGCAGACTTCTTTCCAAGACACGCATATGACCGCGGTCTTGATGTAGTCGGGAGGTGACAAAACTACGCCGACTATTCTACCAGGTGTGCCGTCTAAACCACGAACCCCAATGGGGTAGGGGAACTCGTGGTAATACACCTCCATATCGTCCTCGAAAAAGCAGACGCCCTCTTTTATAGCAGTTGACAGCAACTCCGTTGGGTCGTCGTCGTAAAAGTAGCTTTTGCCCTTTTAAATGGAGCTGCCCAGGTGAGTTCTTCTTAAGTGATCGCTTAGAGTGAACATTTTTGAGGTGATAACAAAAAAAATTTATTCTAGGGTCTTTACTCTTCAAAAAATTAAATTTACCACGTTTCAAAAAAGCAAAAATGTTTAAATATCAAATACCAGTGTTGCTATTTTTGTGTGGCTTGTAAGTTTTTGTCGTTTTTGGTACATAAGTTTTGAAAAACATCTGAGAAACTAAAGAGCAAGGCATAAAAAATTATCGACGGGTTTATAACTAAATCAACAAACTATTTTTTATACTTATGTGTGAAAAAATCTAAGCCTTTCTGAGAGGGACATGTGGCCCCTGCCCCCTCGACCAGCATGTCGACACACCTGCACGTAATGGAATATCATCATATATGTATTGAACACACATATAGAGCGTGTAAACATGTATAACTGTACAAAAATAGTTTACTGGCTTAGCAGTCTCATCGGAATTTTTTGGATGAAAGATGTCACCCTTTGTAATAACTTCTACCTACACGCTGGAGCTTAGCCAAACCCCCCGTAGACCACTTAAGCATACCCCTGGTTATTTTTCCCGTTATCCATATTATTTATATCTGTTTCGTTACAGCGCTGTCCTAATATATAGTAAGCCTTAAGGCAATTCCGCGAAAACCAGGTTTTTGGAGAGAGAGGGCTATTTTAGAATTCTCTATTGAAAACACGAAAGCGTTTGTCGGTAACATTGTTTAGTTTTTTTTCGTATGTGTCGTCACACATCAAATTAACTATATTATACAAGATAAGTCGCGTATATGCGGCAAATTGTTGTTTAAAGTGCTGAATTGAGCTGGTGGTGACGCGTATTGTTGAAAGGCGCGATCAAAATAGTTATTAAAGTTTGCAACAATATTAAGCTTTTATTTTTGTCGTGCTTAAGTGGGTGAGCAACAGTTTATCCGGTCCGGTGATATTCACGATCAACAGAAATATTATCTTATTTAAACCGCAAAGAGACATTGACCGCTACAGTGCAGCAGCTGAGTAAAAAGCTAGTATAGTATTATTTACAAAATAGTATACAGCACTGCTAGTCCTAACCTCGGAAATTATAGCCTTGGGGCCTGAGCCGGGGGGGCCCGGCTCACTTGCCGGCGGGTACCGGATTTTGCCGCAGGCGCGAGCCGGGGGGGCTTTCATCCAAGGAGACCTGTATTTTCAACCGGTGAGTACCAAAAAATTTAGCACATTTTAGTATGTCTTTCTTTCGGTTATATTAACTTTATATATATTTATATATATTATAGAATGAATAACAATGAAAATATTAATAATAATAATATTAAGAATACACACGCTTTCGGACGGATTCTGCAAGCCGCAGAAGTCGCTCGAAAGGAACGACTTGAAAAAGAGCGCATGCATGAAATGCGCCAAGCGGTGCGCGCAGCGGATAATGGACCGCACCAGCCCTGGGTACGCAAGTAGTGCAATAGCGTACCCAGAGCAGCTGGACCGCGGGAAAATTAAGGTAGCTTATGTTTTAATTTTACTGCTTTAAATTATTTTCAGGTAGAAAAAAAGATAGGTAATACTAACTTTCAGATGTCGCAGGTAAACTAACTGTCGAGCGGAAGAGCTCAAAGGTATGTATGGTTTGTTGTGTGACGTGTAACCCACCTCTACTGCTTTTTCGATACGGGCAGTAGATGGCGGTCCCAAGTCCACATTAAAATGGGGAGGGCACGCAATATGTGGTGAAAGCAACAGCAACTCAACTGAGATGAAATCACCACTACCGCCGCTCCCACCTCCACCACCATCACCACCACCGCCGCTCCCACCTCCACCACCACCACCGCCGCTCCCACCTCCACCACCACCACCACCACCGCCGCCGCTCCCACCTCCACCACCACCACCACCGCCGCCGCTCTCACCTACGCCTCATTTGAATGAGGCGGAGGTGGTGGGGGTGGTGGTGCGGGTGGTGGTGGTGGTGGATGTAGAACCGCCATTTTTTCTACTACTGCTACTAATAAAAACAAACCAAGAATCAGATAAAGGAAATACAAAAGGCTGCAGATGAAACTGTTAGTAATGAAACTGTTAGTAATAGCAGCGCCGATGACGTGTACTGGGATTTTGCTTTAATGGTGTCTACCATGCCCGATGTCCGTGTCATCTAAGTGGCAATGCAAACCAACTTAGTGTCTCCTTTGAAGGTAGGAAAATACTGGCATCTCCGGACGAGCGGCGTGACTTTGCAATATTGTAATTCAATAATCAAAGAACAACGCTTCGGCGGCACTTGTAAGAACGAGGAGCAATATATATATGCCTGAAATTCCACGTTACGCATATAAACCACTGGCCAGGTACAAAATTCTTATGTGGCCCGGTCACCACAAATATACGAGCGTCGATAAAACGTGATAAGATAGCAGGTTACTGTAGAAAAACAATCCGTAAATTTTAGAGCAAAACGAAAACAACTGTAAAACCTTGAAGGTTTATCTCAGCAAAATTTTCGAATAAGCTTAGGACCGATAGTGAACTTCTGGATTGCGTAACTAAAATGGAGCAACATTTGAACGAGGAAAATTGCTTGAAGAATTTTTGAACACGGAAGAATTGTGAGGATTTGAGTGCATTGTTCTAATTAGGGCAAGCCATAAATTTCAGATCAAAATTTAGGGGTTCTTAAGAGAAGGACCGGGAACTACGAGTCGATCTTATTACCTATCAATAGGCTTAGGGCTAGACTCTTCCTGGAGGACCTCTATGAATCATGCCACAGAACTAGAGACGTGAGCAACAAAAATTGGCTAGGCCGACCACCCTGGCAGTGCCCGCCTACGGCCTACTAAGCTAATCGGTTCCTTAGGACTAAGCGCTGCTTCCTTTTCTCACGAGTACCAGCGACGTGAACAGTGGGCCGCTCCGTGAATGATTTTTTCGATGGTGCTCATATTGACCATCAATTCTGTTTACTGTTTGATTGGTACGTCACGGGTGTTATCAGCAGTTTCTTTTCATGGTTTGCAAATCCTAACCAAATTTATCATTGTGAATCTTCTTGATTTATCGGACCTCTCGCAATTCTGTATAACTTGTCGCAAGGTCAGAAATAGAACGTTAACGTTCCACAATCGCTTTAATTGAATAGCATTTGCTGTGAAGGTAGCATTGACCATCATAATATTTGACAGGATACACACAGTAGACTTATGCAAGAATGACACATCATTGGTTTTGCATATATTAGAACTTTTGTGTAAAGTGAACCTTTGTTATAAATTGCTCCTTGCGTAACATAAACTATTCGGTGGACATAGGAACCATGGATCATCTAAATAAAAGACCCATACTAAACGTACATGTTAATATTCTAGTTATGATGCGAGATCATTTTGCAATATGCCATACGAAAATGGAGTTGCACTGTCGTCTTTGGTGTTTAAATTCATGATAACTGATATAGTCGCTTTTCGCTATTAGAATATCTGCTAATACTGAAATTGTGTAGCGAAAACTTTTTGGTTCTCACCTTTGCTAACGTAGCCGACTCGCCGGCATTTGGTCATACGTCTGCTATTAACATCATACATCTAGGGTTATCTCGTCATACATCTACCGACGCGAACTTGTGTTCATTTGTTCCTACAGACCATTTATTGCATGATCGCGGTTCAAACGCCAATTCATCCTTCAGAACTAGAACTCTTGCTACATACAGGAGCTGAACGGTAAATAAAACCATTGAAATTTGGATCGTTATCGATCGGAACTGAAACAAATCGCATAATTTTGGACCATAACTGCGAATAATAATTAGAACATTGTGTAATAATGCTTGTGTGAAATTTTACTCATCAGTATGCAAAACTAATATTTTAAATTGGTAATGAATTTGTCTCTGTAAATTGAAGGGAATACTTGATTGAAGCAATTGAATTTTCGCCAGTGCTAAATTTATTTTCAAATTGAAAAATTATATTTGTGAAAGTGTATTGCCGTCTGCAAGCATACCCGTTAACTATATTTTAAATTTTACTTATTTTTTGTGCCGAACTTTTAGAGAATAAACAACTTGTGACCAATAAAGTCCTGAAATCGAGAGGACCGCATAAAATTGAACAGGGTGTCCTGAGTGATATCAGCGTTACTCGAGAAACCACACACTAGGGAAACAAATATAGTATTGGCGAGTCGTAGTTTAACGTTTTATGATGTATATTTTAAATTTTATTTAATAAGCAGATGTTGACCTGAAATACCCAACTGGCTTGACGATCCCAAACTAGCGCTCTACGGCCAGGCGTTGCGAAAACTTTGCACGAAAAGTATACATTCCTTAGGGATATATGATATTTCCTGAGGGGGCAAAATCTGTAGTACATATTTTGAGAAATATAGTATTTAATATATATATATAGCTAGCTGTGAAACCATGATTCCCCAGGTGCTTGTTACTAACCAATAGAAAATACTAGAGCCAGTGTCGAGATAGGTAGGAAACTTCGGAAAAATTTGTTAGGCATGGCGTTGCCGTCTAATATTGGTTCGCCGAGGAGTTTACATGTTGGTCCGATTGGTTCCGTTGGAATTTCTTGTGAAAGTACACATGATAAGACAAATAGTGGACCACACGAGACCAGAAATATCAGGACTGCTTGTAAAACCACAGGTATAAATCCGACAGTGCCTAGCACCGGCCATGAGGCTGAAATGATAATTGCATTGCTACAACAGCTCGTACATAACCAAACTAACGCGCCTATTGTACGATTGCGCGATATACCACAATGTTCGGGCGAGGACAGACAAGAATTTGATTCTTAGTTAGCCATGTATAATAAATTAATTAACTAACGGACTCAAATGACTTGACGCCGTAAGAGAAATTAGTTTGTTTCAATACAGCACTCAAGGGAAAGGATATGAAGGCATATGAAAGTTTTTGTGATACGGAGAAGCAGCGCTATGATGGTTTATGCATATAGATGCAGTTTTTGCTAAGATAGATGACCACGTATTAATGGAACTGCACGCGCGCTAACAGGACTGTAATGAACCAGTGGCTGAGCATGGATTAGAGATACAGCGATATGTGAGACGTTCATTTTCAGAAGTTGACCGAAGTGAACAAGACACTATACTACAGGGACTTAATACTGATCTAAAGAACTTCATCCGTGCCAAAAAATATAACAGGTGCCTACGATTAATGACGGCTCAAAAAGAACGCGAGGATACGTAGCCTACTATCAAGAAGAGGTCGCATTAGAAGGTACTGGCAAATCGTCAGGATATCAGTCGGTGATCTGTATGACGTCCAACAATACGGTGTCTGAAAGTGTCCTACTTGATATCCAAAGCTTACTGGAAAAAACAGGAAAGCGACTAAAATTAATGACG
This sequence comes from Trileptium ribeirensis, assembly GCA_030248225.1. Lineage (NCBI taxonomy): Eukaryota > Metazoa > Nematoda > Enoplea > Enoplida > Thoracostomopsidae > Trileptium > Trileptium ribeirensis. The sequence continues at coordinate 7,824 of JASANE010004331.1, read as the reverse complement.
ATACTGTGAGTCGTTTGTTAGAAGCGATTGATAAGCGTAAGGAACCACATCAGTTACATAATGACATAACTATATACCGGAGCTGATGTAACCGTACCAGTACCAATGCGATTGGTGAGATTTTTTCGTTGTGTATAGAAAGGACATATAGCGGAAATTTGTGTGCAGCCACCTTTTGAGCAGCACAATTTTAACCTATTATACGGCGAACAACTACTGCTGGACCAAAAAACTAGCTGTGCAAATTAAGAGTGCCGTTCAACCATCATAATATAGGTGGAATTACAAATCAGAATCAGTGGTCTCGCGAGTCAGGTGCACTATCAGGGCAGTTACCATCTGAGCAAGAACCCAATAACCAATTTTCGCTGCACGAAAAATGCGACAGTCTACCAATTCGAATATCAGTTTATCGATATCAACGCTTTGTGCTTAGGACGTGGATTGAAAATAATAATATAAATATTGATGCAGGACATAGACAGCCTAGCTATACTGATCCATAAATGAATCAAAACTTTGGATCTGGCGACCAAAACCGGAATACCAATCGGAATGTTACTGCGCTAAATGGACCCTGTAACCCCCATTTGCCGTGTCACGGAGTGCAAATTAATTAATGCGGAATAATCTACCAATAAAATATCAAATCAAACAAGAGTGCAACATAAAACAGCGAGGGATGCTGACAAATATTTATACGCAATATTAATGTCGCTCGAGAGGTGTTATATACAATCACAGCAGATGACGAGTAATTTTAATTTACCACAAACCGACAGGAAAGCACGAATTACTTCTGTAGCACAATCGCAAGATCCTGAGATTGTACATCGTTTGGACGATGATACATGAATTAGATATGCTAGGAGACTGAGTTGGTACACCAATTAATCCGAAAACGGTGAGCACTTTAAAGATAATTCATGGATCTGAGGATGAGACCATTGATGAGGATAATGGTAACCATGAAAACTATTATTATGGCGATTTTGAAGTATATAATTATGAGCAAATACCAACCAGAATATAGCTATGACGACTATTGCCCAAAGGAATTCAACGGTCTGTTGAAGTTTTTAATCACATCCGAGCAACTCAATTCCGTCAGAAAACTGTTTCAATATAGGACAATACCAACAAGTATCAGGTGATATTATAATTATGAAATGATGTTTTAGTTATGACCAGCTTTACGGCTACATCAAATGCTCCTGAATCCCGCTTTTTGGATCATGGGCTGCCATGGACGCATGGTGTGGCTCATGACCTTGTGAGTAGTGGCCTGCAGTCAAGACAGCGTACATGTAATAACGCAGAAGTTGATAGAGAGATAATAACAGATATATTTGGATTTGATTATGAAGTGAGAGAATGTTGAGTTTTCGGCGGCCGGAGTTGAGGTAGACTAAGAGTGCTGATTTCCAGCGGCCGGCGCCAAGGTAAAATACTCGCGGAAATATTTGACGAATATTATAAATTATTTTGAAATTAAAATTTGGAAACCGTGTTTCTGTAATACGCCTCGGTAGATTGGCTAGCACTCGTCATTCCCTAGTAGAAATAACAGTATACACTACACAGAACACAGACTATGAAAACTAGAATTTTCGAAAATGTTTGTGAAGTGCACCACGAACAGTCGAACAGCGATTGTCCCTCACCTGTAGGAGTTTGTACCACATCACGTGCGGGAGCAGGTTGTGAAAATTCTAAAATTTCAAATAAATACGTACAGAGAAAGCGTGTTAGTGATCGCTTGTACCGTCCCCTGCGACCAGTTGAAGCTGCTCTCGCTGGGGCGGATCATATTGATGAAGTAATTGATGAAGTAATTGATGAAGTATTGGGCCAAGTATTGGATGAGGAACGGGAAGCAGTGAAACTTTTAGCTGGTAACCTAGCAAATTTGGCATAGAATGCTGATATTTCAAATACGGACGCAGAAAATGCTGTCGCTGGTAGTGTGTTAATATGAATGCATACAAGTTGTTGAAATATAGTTCCAGTAAATGATTGTGACTTAGTTAGGCGTTTTTGTAACCTGAATCGAGAGCGATGCAACAGAACCTGTCCAACCTAAGGCTTACATATATATTACTGTAAGCACCGCTACTGCCAATGTAAGACATACAAGCGAGATTATTTCCATACAAGAAGATACATCAGAACGATTAGATAAGCGTATCGCGAGACATGAGAAAAATGAACCAAGAAGTACGGTACAAATTGTTGAAATTGCCCCAAGTGTTTAACAATTAAATACATTGTAAAGTATCGACGTTATGAACGTCAATAGCTACATAGGGCCTGGTCAGTCATTTCTGGCTTATGACCAGTCGCAGTGAATTTCTTTATGGTATAGTGATCGTAAATGAGGCAATAAGCTCACCCGATATAAATTAGCCCCAACCGGTAACTCACCCTGCACGCATTGGCTTGGGGATCTCCTCAGGCCACTCAAAAAGTACCCGGAGAAAAGTAAACGTACGCTACCTTGAGGGTAGTAACTTTCGCTGTAGGTTATTTCCGCACGAAATATCCGTCCCAAAGGAGTTACCGAGTCTTAGGATAGTGGTCACTATTACCAGTTGGGGTTAGTATAGAATAAATTGGCCTGGGGACCACCCCAGGCCATACAAAAAGTGGTGATGTCTTTTGAATAGAGCCGTTGTTGACCACTAAGCCTCCTCAAATACTACGTTCAGATAAGCATCCAGCAAAATCTTAAGCTTACCTGAGTCACTGCTCTCATTGGGTGCTGGTCACTTATTACATGGTCCCCAGAGGACCAACGGGATTTCATTAGGGAAAGGTTAGGCAATCGAATGGTAAACGCTCCCAGCCGCACAAAAATGGAAGTCACGCATTGAGAAAATAAAGCGTCCCTTTGGGCCTAGGAATTCTTTATCAATAAGACTAGGTCATTTACGGGTTTAGTCTTAGGTTCACTTAAGTTATGGACTACACGCTGCAGTGGTAACCGCGACTAATCGAGGTAAAATTGATAATCTTAGGAATAGGAGTAATTAAGGATAGTGAATTCGGCGTTTAGCCCCGACGCTTGAAAACTCCTGAAATTCTATTACATTCTGTCCATCAGCTCGATGGCCGGGAAGACAGACGTACCAACAATATCAGAGCCGGGCTAGTAATAGTAGGGAAACTCGCCCCTCGTTTCTGTTTCCCCGTCAGGAGCCCCTTTTGGTTCCCCACGCCCGACTTTACTGAAACAGACAACAAGGTGACCAGTTCAGGGACCAAAATCCTGGCCCCCTTGCGATTACCTACTGACCTGGGATAAATTGAGAAAATATAAAAAGGGGAGATGGCACCAGCCTCTCACCCGAACGTCGAAAGCTCAGAACTGTCAAGGATCGAAACTCGTCGCTCCGAGTAAATGAGCGCACCACAATACGAGCACGCGAGTGTCGCGTTCGGCTCTCAGTGTACCGTGGTACAAACACCCAGTCGCACATTTGCCTATAAACCCAAAACACGGGGTAGCAATATTAAATTGCCCCCGTTTCGTCTAGTATATAGGCAGTGGAAAAGAAAGGGTGGAAAAAAAGAAACGTTCCACCTCCCTAGGAACGCCCCATAAGGCGTAGAAAATCCCAAGTAACGGACCCGAAAGAAAAAGAGCGCGACCATGGTCGCTGCCTTCCCGAGCACCGGCTCAAGGGAAAGTTATGGTAGGAATACCAGTGTTTGTGGTCCAGTGGATCAGCCCTCGCCGGAAGGAGTTATACCAGGCGATCAACACGTCCCCGAGATACCAGGGTATCCTCGAGGATTATCCCAGAATCGCGGGACTGAAATATCCGATTGACCACGGTTGATCCATCGACGTCCACGACCAGCCAATCTCGACGAACCCTCAAAGATCGCCCGAACCGATAACCCCGAGACATTTCGCCCTTACTACCGGTTATCTGTCTGTAGTTACGTCGGTTATATATGTGACTGTTTTGAAGTCGGCAACCAACAGGATAGTCGAGTGGTTAATACATATGGCAAATACACTTGAAAGTTAAAATAAAGAGAAACTCAAACTTACCGGTGTAGGATCGAGACCCAGCTAGGGAAAAGACAAAACTCCTGTTGCACTTTTTGGTCCCCGTCGCCCGGTGTCGCAAAAAGAGGAAAATCTTTTGGCCCCGGCGATTTCTCTTCACTTGTCAAGCCAGCAACAAAGGAACTGTGCCGACACTCAAGATTTTTATTTAGGTTAGACGACCAGCAATCACATTCCCTTAGGGCGTCGTTAACCTAGCACGACAGTCAAATTCCTTTTAAGATTTCAAGGTCGGAGCCATCCTTCGACCGGCCAAAAAATAGCCACACGATCTGAAAAGACCTAGAGCGGATGTGAGCACCTGGAATAGAGTTGAAGCTTTACCAACCGTTCGACTAGTTAAGATCCAGCTTGAATATCAATTTTACAGGACCATTGGTTAATACTAGCCTGTGGTCATCTCTCAAAAGAATTTCCATGTCAATAGGTTCAATTACGGTAGGCTGGAAATTATAGGTCGGAGATGGACCATGACCGTCCAGAAATTGCAAAACGATCTGTTATCGAATACGGTAGTGAGGGATTCAGATTAGTGCTGAACCCGGTAGAGGATCCAAAATTTCATAGCCAATTAAAAATCTTAACTTGACCGGATGACGATTTAACATTGTCCCATGGACATTCTTCGCACACTTACTCATGTGTCCCTTTACCCCGTATGGAGCGAATCCACATCAAATGGAAGGCATGGAATATGGGATGGTGCACCTCTCGCTGTTTTGATTGTCACTTCGCTGCGAGCCCTCGCTTCACCACAGATTTTACTCGCCCGCGTAAACGTATTCTTTAATGCGCCGGATTGCACCGTTGCAGACTCCGCGGCTTAAAATGCATGTTGTGCGCCAAGATGCTCACGAATCAAATACACCGTGCAAACATACGATTTGTCCAACACATTAGGATACTAACTGTAACAACTGCTTCTTACTCGTGTCTGAAACAGGGAGTACCCCACCTTGTCCACCGTATTAGTTACATAGCCGTCCGGCAAAAAGGGATTTACTAGGGAATTATAGCTCATACAATACTGGTCGAGTATTAAAGCAAAAGTCCATAAACAATTTGTTAGGCAAACCAATTTTCGAACTAAGGAGTTAAATAATCCATGACATGCCGTAATACATGTACTATACATGCTATCGTACTCTTATTTTCATGCATACTGCTTATGGTATAGTCATTGTTCGTTATTTCTGCAAGCACTTTGTCCGTCCCACATCGCTGCGTTTAGAGCGAACAATGTTCCCTGAATTCCATCACGATTTTGAGCTCCGTGTCCTTCGCTTTTTGCTCGAGTTACTTTTAAACATCGAGGACCGGGGAAGGCCCAATCGGGCCAGTTCTACAGTTATTACGGCACCTCCATGGTAGAGCAAGCGGGACGCGTCATTCTGATATTTGTGCTTGCTTCATCAGCGTTATCATGTAAAGCTTGTACAATTACCCTGTAAAGTGTTCTTCTTATACAACTTATTACCATACCGTATCTGTACATGTTAACAAATAAACTCAACAGAAAATCAAAACGTGTTGTCTATAGTTCGTTTTCTGGCAGCGGTTATATGTTCTACTTGTTTTGTCCTGTCCATCGACCAGCGTCCCGCGCCGAGGCCTAGTAGGGTCAAGCCTCGACGTGTGCCGTTCGTCTCCTATACTTAACTCAAAGAAAAAGGAAACAAGGAAAGAATCGAGAACAAGGTCCATCAAAATTGTCAAACTTATCACGCTCGTATAAAATAGTCAATACCAACCAATCTAAAAGTCTCAATCAAATTACGCTAGCGTCACAAAACAATGGATTAATAAACCACGACAATATTATCATTTAGGGCCAAGAATCCGATTCTACCGCAAGGCGACGAATAACAACGCCCGTGCAGATATACGCAACGCGACATAATTTGTTTATAGAGCGAGTAATATGCTCTAATGTAATTTGGCCGAATTGGTAACAGTAATGGTGAAGTAACTAAAGTTTTCATTTTAACCATCTCACGCGTGAATTGTGTATTTTTTACAAGTGGAGCAAATTTTTGTCGCGGTAGAGAATTGAACCTAGAGCTTTTGGTGACAGTCTTGTACGTTAGTCACATTATTTAAGAGCTGTTGCTCGGTTCCTTAAGAAACCTCATAAAGCGAGCAAACTACAACTCACATGCAAACGCACGCCCTCAACGAACACAGTTTGACTCTATGCGGGAATGGGTGTATTGAGCGAGTCTTAATTTTGTTCCATATATGCTGACGCTCTGAGTTTTTCGGGGCGGAGTCCGAGCTCGTCTGAGCGGGTGCTAAAAAGTTGATGGCCTCCCACTACGCCGATTTTACCTTTTAGTTTTGACAATTTTCACCCATCTTTATGAGGCGCGCGGGGGAGGAGGGTAGACTAGGGCCACAGGGTGGGTGTCCGAGGTGTCAGGGGGCAGCCTCCATGAACTCCTGTTCGGTATGTACAGTTTGACCATTTCCCGCAAGAATTGTTTTGGGTAATGGAACTTCTTGGTGCGGAAGTGAAATGCATGGTACGTCATTCGTTATATATAGTAAGCATAAGCCTTGGTGTATGCTTCACATATTATATATATATAGTACATTCAGCCTAAATCTATATAAGGGTAGGGCGGTGGAGCAGCCCGGCATAATTTAATCAATTTTGAAGGCATTCAAGGTTCCTGGGGTGTCGTATCATGGAATGCCCCCGTTATAGATTGCCCTCTATAGGGCGTCACGGAATGCCCACATTATAAATTTGCCCTACATAAGGGCATGAACGATTGAACCACCCTCATAAATATGCTGTAATAGTAGTAGGAAAAATGGTGGTTCTGGCACAGATGATTAATGATCTGTCAAATTTTTAGGAGAAATATTTGCCCTGTGTCACGTGACCTGTCAAAAATGATTAATTACCTGTCAAATTTTTAGGAGAAATAATGATTAAATACCTGTCAACTTTTTGGGAGAAAAAACTTCAAATTTTTTAGTAAAGCTCATCAATCATCCACATATTTTTTGAGCACAGATCATTAATCACCAGTGTTTCCCCTACTCATGTGATTTGCTAAATGTTTAGGTTACTGCTAAACTCAACAGCATCAGTGAAGCAAATACATTTTTAGGATTATATAGGAATATATATTCAGCATATTTATTTAACGTTAATTATTTTGTTAATTCATTACCTTTTTGCTTATAACTTTTTCATTTTTCTAAGTATGAAGTTAAAGATCGTTTAGCAATATATCAATTTCTCGGCTCCAATTTTCCATTTGTGCCGCGTATGATAAAAATGGTATATCAGATTGTTCTAGTCTTGTAACTTCGTTGGAATTGAAGCACCGCTTGATTAGATCGTCACAATTTCTTAAGTTTTTCAATGGTTCAACGGTATTTTCCCATTCGACAAAAGCCATAAGTTGTCCATCGTCGTTATCATCCTGATAATTTTATTTAAAAAGGCTCGATCTGTTGTTATAGTATACAACATTACGCTCACAAGCTTATAATATAACTCATTGTGTATTAAATTAATTGATGGACCATGAGTATAGCTTAAGCTGGTTCGTGATCAGTTCAAATCCCAATAGGATCAAGCTGCTTCCGTTTAGTAATATCAGTGCAGATCTTTCAAGTGTGTTTATTAACAACAATTGTGTTTTTACACCTGTTACTTATGTAACAGGGTCGTTCCGACCCTGTCACGGATTTTAGGACGTTCATATCCAAAATTGGACTGGGATGCGTTG
>JASANE010004330.1:0-18856 GCA_030248225.1 Trileptium ribeirensis | reverse complement strand
GAGACCAGGGGTAAATTTCAATACGCCATTGGCAATGTTGTGAGACTCTGTACCTGCACAATAAACTATGAGAAGATCGACTGTCTCAATATTCTCAGCGTATCCTATTGAACGAAAATTATGGTGAACGATCATTGAAGCAGTATTATGCGCGACTAAACTTAAAGTGACCCTACAACTATGCTATTTTGCAATTCCATATGTCGAATTCACATCCGTTGTAAGGGAACACATAGAATATTCGATTAGCTTCACTGCTAGCTCAGACTTAATGGTGTTCATTCTTGTTATGACATTCTGTATTATTTCATAGCGTTAAAACAGTATTCGCCTCTGGTCTCGAACAAATTTAATGTAACTGCGACGGCATAAACGAGACGGTCGTAGTATTTATCAATTACTATTCGCGAACAAGCCCCCTGTTGTTAATACAAATCCCACATAATTCTGTTTGCGAACATATTTGGTATTCGCAAACAAAGAGCAGAATTTTCTGACCGATAAGAAAATGTTTGGTGATGAGAATTTTACAAAAGACAAAATAGTATGGTCAGCGAGGTCATTTTAAGCTTACTTGCGCATTATCCTTTCAAGTTTATGTTCAAATTTGTTTTCAGCATTATCATTTTGAACGAAAATTATAGTGAACCTACTTAGAATCAGAATGAGACACTCCCGTTGGGTTATGTTCAATAACAAAATACAGGATTCTAGTACTAGGTTTCGTGCGATAAACTGGCCAAGATCTGTGCAAATGTACAAGAAAATAATCTCAGTCAAGGAAAAATTATAGCCTTTTGAACGAAAGTAATGTTTTCGTCCTCATTTTACCACAGAAACAACGTGCGAGGTGTGCTGGACATAGTGGAAATTAGAATAGGTTCTGGGTTCTTTTCGACATCCACGAAAGGGCATTTGAGCAAGTTGTTTTGCCAACATTGAATCAGAAGTTTGCTGGCAAATGCATTATTATCATAGGTGTTGATGGATTTCAGACCACCATGCGCCACATCTGAGCCCATGACGCTGGAAATTTTAGGGAAAGTGGCAAAGTTTGGGGAAAATTTCATAAGAATCAATGTGTAGCAGAAATTCGAAAATAAAGGAAATTTTCAGCAATAACAAGGAAAAATTAGCGAAAATACAGGAAAATTTGGAACAATTTTAGTATATTTGCAGAAATTTATGAGCATTTAAAAATTTAGTATCACCAAGAACCCACCCTCCGGACCACCCTTCAACGACCTCACCATACCATCTACTTGCTCTCTCCCCTAAGCAGACGGTTTCACGCACCTATACATAATGGCATGATAACTGCATTTTGACACTACAACACAAATCTGTTTGACTGTTTTATACAGATATTCGGCAAAACTATAACGTTTTAAGTCAAATTTAAATGGGTTAGAAGTATTATTGCTGACATATTTGCACATCAGCAGCAGTAGTGCTTTGGAACGAATTCTTAAATTAAAAACCATTGTAGATCTAAAGCTTCGAAACAGTTACAATACTGGAGATACGCTTCGCAATCGCACGAAAATTTCGCACAATACGGCTATTTCTTAATATTTTAACGCTTATTAAAATCAGCAACTCATCACTACGTATCGTAAAATATAAAGATAAATATTGATATATAATATGGCAGATTCCAAGCATGTAATTTCTGTCCATTTATATATTCACATTTATCGATAATTCAAAGCGCATTTTGATCGTGTCAGTCAAGAGTATGAAACATATCTAAGCAATAAATAACCTCTGTCAACCGAGCGCATCACGTCCGACTGAAGCCGTATTTCGTGACCATGTATCGTCAATACCAAGTTGCCGTTTGACGCAAGTTGCCCAATCCGTTGAATAAGATTTTGCAAATGATCGTTATCGCTATCCGAAATTCGGAATGTCACTTTACTGCCTTAAAATGTTGTATAACATTGCTTAGAATAGCTTTAATTGTGTAATATTGCCTTGTTCAGAAATAAATATCTTCAATTAATATATATTTCGATTGCATAACTGATCATACTCCAACCGATCAAAAACCAGTTTGAAATATGGTGCTGGAATTACTGTAGGATTTGCTCATTGTTAAGTGTGCAGCTAAATGGTAAAAGCCGATAAGTTCATTTGGTTCTGGTTTTCAAAAAAATGTGCTTACAATTAAATCTACGTAATGTAACCTGGATTTAAGACTAGCTGAATTAATTATCTTAAAATACGTTCCAGCTTGATTTCATTCGAGGCACGCTAATAAGAATTCGAAAAATTTTGCAGAAATCAATATACATAAAAAAGAAATCTCCAAAAAAATTTCATAAAATTAAAGCTTATTTAATTCCGCTTAGAATTTATTCAGCGCAATCATAGTGACAATCAATTGCCCCTGTAATATAATAGAAATATAATAAAAATCACTTCAAAAAAGCTAGGACTTAAGTGTAGTTGATTTTAATCTACTTACATTTTACAGTGCAGAGTTTTTATTGATGCAAAAAAATAGATCTAGACCTAGAATAAATGCTCATCTTTATTTTTGCCATATCGCTGAACACATCTTACAACGCTCCTGCATTAATAACTTTAATCCATTTATTTTTAACGATATCTAAGTATTACGCTGCCATCACAACACATTTTTACGCGCAAAATGCTTATGCTCAATTGTGCTCTCTATATTTAGCAACATAAATTATTAGCAATATTATATCAGTAGTTATATTAACTAATAACAAATACTTGCTCGGCGAATTTTTAGTTATTCTGGTGATGATATTTAATTACTGACAGTTTACTTCAAACGTGTAAGCTAAATGTCATCAAAATTGTTGAAATACAGCAATCATGCTTAAGGCGTGTTGATACGCTTAAACTCAAATTTTGCACAAAATTTGAAAGCATCTTTTTTGCATTTTCGATAAGTTTAAACGTGTAAACACAGTTCAAACTTTTGGAATATATTTTATTAGCGAATCATGTACAATATGTATTACCTTAAAAAGTTCGAGCTTAAATTTTGATCTCAAAGTATTAGCAGAATATTTTAACGTGTGAACGCACACTCAGACACATTGTCATGATAATCGGTTTTTATGAAAAAATCAGTACATGAAATAACATTATCCAGAGCAAACAACGCGAAAAAGTTAAACTTATGTCAACCAACGTGAAATACCAACATTAAACACCGGCTTATTTCCTGGAATTGGATCGCATTTATGTATTTATACTAAAATTATGCTTACAGCAGCATATTTAAAACTATTTCTTCACTGATATATAACAAAACAGAATTACGTTACTGTATGGCAGAATTAGCAAACAGTTAGCTTGCACCTAAGCAAGTAACCAGAATAAATTATAGAATATAGGTAAAACTAACATAGTAAAAATGGATGGCTTAAATTCAAAATACATTTCTCAGACTTCCACAATTTCTTACTAATAAATCATGTATTTATTACAGGTGTGTATGACATTCATGATCGGCTGTAAGTAACCGATAAGCCAAAAGAGTTAAATCAATAAAACAAGATTGCTTGGAACATCTATAACGAAAATTCAGCAAAACGCGACATTGGCCACAAAATATAAATACATTTACCATATAAATATATTAAACACTTTATAATAGTAATTAAATACCTTCTGAATCGAAAAACAAACAAAAACTAGATTTGTAACGTGGATTTTGCCCTGTGACCTAGCATGGCATATATGCTTATCGATAGGATATCTACACAGTGCCGTCCATCTATAACGCAGATAATCGTATTTACTTTAAACATTCCAAAAAATAAGGAAAATTGTGTTTAAAACTGTCAAAAAACATAAAAAAATATAGTTTATCAGTTTAGTGAAGCCTACCGTTTGTAGCTGTAATGTTGTTGATCATACTGTTAGAAATATTGACAATTTTCGCAAATTGAGAACGAATATCGTTCAAATCGTCATTTGTTAAGTTCGCAGTCTTCGCCAAACTGTCGTTTAACGTGAATGAAAATTCATACGCGTTTACTGAAAAATACTGATGTTCAGTCAACTGTTGCCAACGACTTTACGATACTAAAACCAGTGACAATATGAACTATTATATGTTCTAGAGACTGATTTACGGTGATTTTACGTTATACGTGGACCGAGGTCCGAAGTCTCAATTTGTCTGGGTTCCCGGGACCGGCGGGTGCAACGCCTTCGCAAAAAGCAGCTATGAGGTTGGCACCTACGGGGCCTGTATTGAAGGTAGCGGGCCACCCCGGGAGAAGTCCTAGCTTTTTGGCAAAGAACATGCAAACATTCATTTATCCTTACAAGTTCGATTCTTTCTAAGATTTAGGGCATATGTTCACATTCCCTAAATAGTTTTGCATAATGTTTTTTTACAAAGGATATTGACGGCAAGCCATCATTCGTCAGATAATTGCTACCGAACAAAAGAAATTTATATCAAAATGGGGGTTTGCCATTGTTCCTTAATAAATTTATCCAGTTTTTGTTGTTATCCTAGGTATGAAATACAGCACAAAAACACAATTTTTATCACCGTTGGGTCTCATAGACCCGTAGGTCTTAGCAAAGATTAATAAAAAATGAGAATTCGAAGTAAACTCTCCAACCGAAGAAGCCTTCGTGACAGGATTTCCCACAAAGATCGATGAAGTTTTACGGCTTATCAAATTATAGGTATTTCGTGCATTAAATCGTGTTCCGACGAAACATATTTAGTAAAATGGATAAATTTTGTTGCAAATTTTTTCTAAATCCAAATGTTTTATCTAACTTATTTACATAGCTAGTTTTTTCTTGCTTTAAGAGAACAACATTTTATTTCAACAACTTCAATTCAGAAACAGGTAAATGAGTTTGAATAATTATTTTTCTATTTGATGTGCTTTGAACTTAGCATTTTTATGCATGCGTGTTTGCCTGTAGCTATACCAGTTGCGGAGCTAGTGTTGAACAATCTTTTTCCATGCCAAATTCAATTCAACTTTGAATGTGATCATTTGTAACTTGAGAATATTTGGGTCGCTTCAGCTAAAATTTTCACAGAGGTTATGTTCTTATGTTGCATAAATATGCTGCAAGTTATAGCGATAATACGTGGAATACCGGACACAAAACTGATAGTTTGTGCCAAAATTAGTGCAATCTTTGATTTTTTTACTTGTAACATAGTACTGCGTGGACCAATTTGATTCGAATTTTGGTATTGTGTAAAATTTATATAGCATACACCTTGCTCTAACAATAACTCCACAATACGTTCTACAAAGATTTCACGGGCAAAAGTGAACATTTCGCACCAAACCTATTTCATTCCTGTTATACGTAGTTTCGTAGTAGGTAAGGTGAGGTCGTCCAAAGATGATCCGGGAGTGGCTCCTTGGTAGCACTAAATTTTTAAATGGTCATAAATTTCTGCAAATATACTAAAATTGTTCCAAATTTTCCTGTATTTTGGCTAATTTTTCCTTGTTATTGCTGAAAATTTCCTTTATATATTTTCGAATTTCTGCTACACATTGATTCTTACGAAATTTTCCCCAAACTTTGCCACTTTCCCTAAAATTTCCAGCGTCATGGGCTCAGATGTGGCGCATGGTGGTCTGAAATCCATCAACACCTATGATAATAATGCATTTGCCAGCAAACTTCTGATTCAATGTTGGCAAAACAACTTGCTCAAATGCCCTTTCGTGGATGTCGAAAAGAACCCAGGACCTATTCTAATTTCCACTATGTCCAGCACACCTCGCACGTTGTTTCTGTGCTAAAATGAGGACGAAAACATTACTTTCGTTCAAAAGGCTATAATTTTTCCTTCACTGAGATTATTTTCTTGTACATTTGCGCAGATCTTGGCGAGTTTATCGCACGAAACCTAGTACTAGAATCCTGTATTTTGTTATTGAACATAACCTAACTGGAGTATCTCATTCTGATTCTAAGTAGGTTCACTATAATTTTCGTTCAAAATAATAATGCTGAAAACAAATTTGAGCATAAACTTGAAAGGATAATGCGCAAGTAAGCTTAAAATGACCTCGCTGACCATACTATTTTGTCTTTTGTAAAATTCTCATCACCAAACATTTTCTTATCGGTCAGAAAATTCTGCTCTTTGTTTGCGAATACCAAATATGTTCGCAAACAGAATTATGTCGGATTTGTATTAATAACAGGGGGCTTGTTCGCGAATAGTAGTTGATAAATACTACGACCGTCTCGTTTATGCCGTCGCAGTTACATTAAATTTGTTCGAGACCAGAGGCGAATACTGTTTTAACGCTATGAAATATTACAGAATTGTCATAACAAGAATGAAAACCATTAAGTCTGCGCTAGCAGTGAAGCTAATCGAATATTCTATGTGTTCCCTAACAACGGATGTGAATTCGACATACGGAATTGCAAAATAGGATAGTTGGAGGGGTCACTTTAAGTTTAGTCGAGCATAATACTGCTTCAATGAAAGTTCACCATAATTTTCGTTCAATAGGATACCCTGACAATATACATACAGTCGATCTTTACATAGTTTATCGTGCAGGTACAGAGGTTTTCACAACGTCAAGTGGCGACTTGAAATTTACCCCTGGTCTCTCGTCGCAAGAGGGTCGCTGATTTTGCAGAGCGATTCAACATTCCAGCCTAAAAATTGGACCGCTATCCGTTATATATCATTAAAACTTGCTGATCCGACTAACTTATAAAATCGGTGCTGTATACCACCGTCGAGTAATTGTAAACATACACATGTACTAATTGCAGCCATAGACAAACCGAAAAACCAATGTCACAGCCTCACAGTTGTGACGATAAGTTGCTAATATTTCGAACATTATATATTATTTTCCAGACAGCATCGGGCTATATGGACTTCGCCTTGCTGAACCTGTCGAAAATGACAAAGCTCCACTCGATAGTATCAAACAGAAGCTTATACAGCTATTGCAATCGGCTAGTTCAACTGTTTCTCCCGAAAACACAGTGAAGACCGTCAACGTCAAGTACATTAACCGTACGTTAATTTTAAAAATTTTATTAGATAAGAATGTTTTCAGCAGTTGATGTTTTAGTTTGGGATTTGCTTTCATTTTCGTTTAGTCTTAATAGTTTAAGAATTTGAATGTAAATGAAAAGTTTTTCAACGTTCCCAATAGGAAGCAATGTTTTGAATAATTTTCTGTAAGAGAGCGGATTTAAAGAACGGATTTGCACAACCCAGACTTTTGTCTTAGTTACCGCTGAAGGCTATTGCTTTAAAGAATATGGCGAGCTCATTCGTTCATCGCACCTCTAAATGATTTTCTTTGATTAAGGTAGAATATCTTTGCACGGAAGCAAATATCGCTTGATACTGCACTGAAACAAATTCCATATAATACTGTTAAAGCTGTTAAGTTTCAAATGATTTGTACCGTCAGTATGCTTATCCTCACGGAAATGGCACCTTTAATTTTATGTAATGAATTGCGGATTTATAGATTTTTAAAATTCGGGAACTCTGTTCCATCGAAAATAAACGTTTTTGTTTTTTCAGCAACGCAATTCGAAGTTGCTGTTACAATACCGTACAACAGTATTTATACCGTCGGCTACGTGGAGCATATCATTAATCATGCAATCGCAACTGCAAACGGTGGATCAACAGCGTTCAGTAATGATGGGAAATCAAATAAAATAACTGCATTCGATGCAATAGCCGAGTGTGAGTTCTTTATTTATTGTGATTATTTTTGTGTAACATGACATTAGTTGCTAATCGGATGAGCTGACTTAAGTGTAACACTGGATGGTGATATTGTTTATAGATGGTCCACTTTAAAACTGAAGGTGGAAGCAGTTCTGTCACAAAATTCTTAATTACTAGATCTTGATTGCACCACTAAAATTACTAGGTGCGTGCAATTTATTACCACCCACAAATTTTCATATTACTGGGCAATTCCTGCACTATACGATAATCACCCAGTAATGGGTGGGTGTGGGAATTTTTTTTCTGCCCCCATAAATTTTCAAATTTGTGGGTTATATGTAGTATCCCGTAAATTTCGGGGAAATTTTTTATACTGCCCTTCAGTTTTAAAGCACGTCAAGCATTTTCATATAATTGCGGCATAGCTGTATTTTTGATCAGTTGTATTGTGTTACATATGGCACATTTTTGCAATATGTCATATGTTATACAAAACAAGTTGGTAAAATGTGCAAAATCGTATGGTTTTTTAGACTATATGCGCTTCGTAGATATACCAATTTATAATGCAAAATTTTACTAAATTACATATAATTATTCTTGTTTGTAAAATAGATGGTTTGGGTGTATACATATTCCTTTCAACATTATATAATACGTATGACGACTATGTCTATACTTGCATAATACTTATTTGAAATACCTATTTGTCAAGCTTTCTACAAAAATTATATCATGAGACATCATTATATGCCTTTTATAATGTCCTGTGTACTGTGATACAGCAATGTTTTATGACAAATCATAATGTATTTGTCTGATACGCAAGTATATCAGTATGTTATACAGAAACGCGCATTATGCTGCGTTTACGTTATAATATCTCCATTGTTTGGATTTTGTCTTCCTGAAGTCTATAAGATTCCTCCTTATAGACAGTCATGCTCACACCCATAACGTAAATAACTTTCTGGGAGCATACTATACACTCTTAGATTCTGTATTTTTATTTAGGGCGTACCGCATACACTTAGCTACCACTTTAGCGAATTAACAGCTACTGCGCTGTGCAGCTAATGCGGTATATTATTAAATTTTGTTGTTAGTGTTTTGAAAACATTCATATTAGTATCCAGAAAATATGCACGTTGGCAATATGGTATACCGAACATCGTCAATAAAACTGCGAAAAAGACAAAAATACACTTTGTCCATGACAACATCGGAAAATGACAGCAACACCCTAGTTAAATACCCTTGAAATATTTTTAAGACATGGCCTGTCTAAGATAACATGTTGTCGAGGGTGTGGCTGACACTGTGTGAGGTACATAGGTTTCGAACGTTGGAGACATTAGAACGTGAATGTCGCATTATATTATTTAAAATTTATTTCCATTGGGTGCATTTCAAGCTTTTATGAAATGCCACTAAAATATTTTCAATTGCAAAAAAACATGCAAATTTCGTGCTAAATACACAGGTCCAAAGGATATAGCAATTATTGATATTTTTACTAATGCTTCATGAGTAACGTATTGATGACTAGTTGTGCGTTCTAACTATTTTTGCTAATAAAAGGCGAAGGTCTAATAACTTAATTTGGTCGAGAATCAGTTATTTTGGTGTTGCTATTGGGCTTCGTGTCTACGTTACATCAGCAGAAATACTCGCAATAGCGTTTACACAATTTTATGTCTCGCAGGATTTATAATTTTGACCTGTTAAACGCGCATAAGTACAAAAATTGTCAAAAAACAGATGCCTTGCGTATCTTTAAAGTAAAGGTTTTAGCATTCTCCAGCAAGTAGTCCAGCATTTTAGATATGTATGATTCAGATAATAATTCAATAAAGATTTGAGAATTTACCACGTTTTAGCAGAGTCAACTGAATGTAGTTATACGAAAACTGAGAAATATTTCGACAATCACACAAGTCAATTTGCGCTGTGCAACGCCACGTCACATCGCTCGTTGGGTCCACCTCTTTGCCGAAGTTTATGCGAGTCCAAAGCGGCCAAACATCGCCGATATCTGGTGTCCGACTCATGTACCAAAGATTCAGCTTCGTCGACAGACAGCTGGTGTCGCTGCAGTTATTGTAAGTTTAGTCGTTTGATTTGGCTAGTACTATTGTGTGATTTGAAACATATTTCATATATTTAATCCACATTTGATCTTTTAATTTGGTTCGAAAAGCTGAATTAACTGCTAACGTGCTAGAATTCCGTATCAAAGTAAAGCTTTTTATGAACGATTCAGCCGAACATCGATTATATTGCACCAACTTTTAAAACTTTAATAAAATCAGGCCAGGTAGAATTAAGAAGGATTTAAGTCCACAGTCGGGGCAGAACCTTTTCGATCTGGTTAAGCCGACCCACGAAATAGCGAGAAAAAGGAACACACTCTAATCAGTAGTTGTAACGAAGAAGCATTATGTATAAAGACAGAAAATTCTAGAAAACGCTTTGGACCATCTGTGGCATGGCAACCAAGCAGCTCTGGCTGTCACCAAAGGCCGACAGAGAACACAAGAAGGCCGTTGGTGACATGGTAATGAAGCAGTCGAGAACTCAAGAAAACTCTTAGGGCTCTCGGTGGTATGTTAACGAAACAGTCCCGAGTATCACCAAAGCCCGACAGAGAACTGGAGAAAAAGCTTTAGGCCGTCGGGCGCATAGGAACGAAGCACGCCCTTCTATCAGCAAACTCCGACAGGGAACTCAAGAAAACGCTTTGACCTATCGGTGTCTGTCGCTCGCATGGTAACGAAGCAGCCCGTGATATCACCAAAGCCCGACAGAGGACTCAAGAATTAGTTCGGTGACATGGTAATGAAGGAGCCCCGGCTATCACCAAAGCGCAACAGAAAACTTTAAGAATACGCTCTGAGCCGTCGGGGTATGGTAACGAAGCAGCCCTGGGTATCACCAAATCCCGACAGAGACCCCAAGAAAACGTTTTGGGGTCATCCGTGACATGGTAACAAAGCAGCCCTCGCTATCAATAAAGTGCGACAGAGAACTCAAGAAAACGCTTTGAGCCGTTGGTGCCACTGTAACGAAGCAGGCCCTGCTATTACCAAAACCAGACCGAGAACTCAAAAATCTTTCGGTGACATCGCAATGAAGCAAATCCGGGTATCATCAAAGCCCAACAGAAAACTTATGAAAACTCTTTGGACCATCGGTGACATGGTAACGAAGTAGCCCGGATATGGATATCACGAAAGCCCGGCAGAGCTCAACAAAACGCTTTGAGCCGTCAGGGACATTATAACGAAGCAGTCTTGGGTATCACCAACGCCCGATATGCACCTCATGAAAACGTTTTGTGGTCATCGATGACATGGTAACGAAGCAGCCTTATCTATCACCAAAGTGCAACAGAGAACTCAAGAAAACGCTTGGGGTCGTCGGTGACATGGGCTTCTGAAACCTTCTAAACAGTACGATCCTGCGAAGAATAGATCCAATCCAGTTGCAGCCATTAAGTTCCCACCATAGTAAAACAGCGTGGGTATATTTTTATTTGTAAATAGGTAGTGTATACTAAGCTTAATTTGGTTCGATGAACCTTATCATATAAAGTCATAACAATGAAATATGAATAAATATTTTATTAGTCCTGAAATGTTATTACTAACATGATACAGAATGAAATTTATATTTCACATAAAAATTACAAATGTGAGATCAGCAGTTTCAAAGACTCTACAAACCAGCGTTCAGGCTAAAATAGTGCATTACAAGCTATCTATATTATTTACTTTACAGCATTCTTCCAACCTTTGAAAAGATTCACTTATGAGCAAACAAGTAATAGTTGTAGCATAGGCAACTGTGCTTTCAAACATTTTTACGCACAACTGTGAAGAGTTCAAACGAGTGCGATATCACGAGTTTGAGCGAGTTACTGTACTTACAAATCTTTGAACGCATATCTGTGTTTGCTATAACTGACATGTTACATAGTCTGACGTGCGTTCAAAGGTTTGTATGCGCGACTTTAAATATATAATCTGTATTACAATTTTTATATAAAACACTTAACAAAACTATTATAAACTTCATACTTATGGCGTCACCAAGAATGAGCAACATCGATGTATATCACGAGTTTGAGCGAGTTACTGTACTTACAAATCTTTGAACGCATATCTGTGTTTGCTATAACTGACATGTTACATAGTCTGACGTGCGTTCAAAGGTTTGTATGCACGACTTTAAATATATAATCTATATTACAATTTTTATATAAAACACTTAACAAAACTATTATAAACTTCATACTTATGGCGTCACCAAGAATGAGCAACATCGATGTACTACTAGAGAATGCTAAAACATTCAGTTTATAAGTTGGTGCACAGAAAGCAAACAAAAACAAATTACTAATAACAAGATTACATTAGGGAACGGTATGACACTTCCCTGCACTCTAATGTAAACCCGTATTGGATGACACGGCGATTTTAGGACAGACCCCGTCATTTCTGGGGGATTGCCATGCACAGACCCCCACGATTTGTAGGGGAGGTGGGGCAGGTCGGACCCCCAGTTTTGACAGTGGGTCGATTGAACCGGCAGCTGCTAATAAACCGATCCCTCCTCACAACTGGATGTCCGACCTACTCCCCGAAAAAATAATAGTGTGCGAGCCCCCGCCCCCGCACAACAAAACGTGGGGTTGTCTGTGCAGAAACACGGGTTTACATTTGAGCGCAGGGAAGTTTCCTGCTTTTCCCTCATGCACTCTTGCTAATAATAATTGTAGGCGCTAATTCCACCGGCGACATATTTTCAAGAGAGGAAATAACTGGCGACCAAACACAAATGAGTAGAGGTAAGACTATGCTTGAGTTATTACGGAAGCTTTACTAAAATCTGTTTGCATATGCAAGCGAGATTTTACATGGATTTTTTGTCAAATGTTTAATAACTTGAGTAGTATTGTGAAATTTCTTTTATGACATCGTATTGTTGCAGTAAATTGAACTTTTATTCACATAACAAATGATTTGGGCGCAGAAATTTGATAATGTTCATTTATTAATCTGTATATTTCACCATTGCCGACATCTATTGTCACGGACGTCGGGCAAATGCCTATGTATTGACCTTTGCACTACTGTACATTATAATCCTCAGCTTCGTTTCACATTGTTAATACAGTATATAAGAAAGGGCTGTACGAAACAAACATCTGGAACTTGATACTCAATCAAAGATTAACTGTATTGAACGTAAAAGATTTAGAACGATAATATTTAAATCTAATGCTTTTATAGTAACCAGTTACGTTGAATATGAACCTATCAAGTTTACTAGCGTTTCATGTCTATCGATTTCAATTATAATCAATATCAACGTGGTAAATTTGATATCATTCCCAACTACTGTTAGGCCTTTAGTGCGCCGAATTCCGAGTGAATGCCTAATTTTTGTACCACATTTACTGCTTTATAGAAAAGAAGGATAGACCATTATAATATTTTGCAACGGAGATATAGTTCCCTAGTTGTGTCTTTTAATACTTTTAACTATTTCTAAGCTGAAGATGTGACGCCGAGGGTCCAAATACATTTGCATCATGCTTTTCTCAGTTATATCTAATTGCGGTCCATGCATATTTGTTTATTAGATAGCTAGGTTTCAAGATGTATGATGTTTGTCTTTGTTCTTATTTTCCTTTTTCTAGTAATGGTAGTTAAATTTGAATTTTCACGGTACTAGGCAATTCGTCGATGGAGGTGCTTATTATGATATTTCATAGTTCTCAAATTTGTTTTTAATGTACTTAATCAAAGCCTAATTAATTCTTAATTGATGCTATTAAGCACAGTCTACAGACACGCCTGTAGATGATTACCCTAAGCATCCTCAGGATCTTATAGAGTCAGAATGGGCTGTTAATATTCAACATAATTCGGCGTTCAGTGATTTCGCGTGGTCATTGCGTGTTCCTTTTGCGAGGAATCTTATTAATCGTAGTAACAGCATTGAGATAGTTCAATGACAAGCGTACGTGATAACCAATCAAGCTCCCTGGGCTCAATTTGCAATAGTATACTCAACATCTATAAATCCATGGCGGTCGCAGGGGTCGACCTCCAAAACTTGAACGGCGTGGTCTGCAGTACTAGTGGACTCCCCAATATTTTGTGAAATGTAGTATCCAAAATAAGCTTCCAAAGCGAAAAATCTGCACTCGGGTAATCTTGTCAATGCTAAATCCACAGCTAAATATTAAGTTGTTTTTAATATGCACAGAAAAACTTTTTATATCATGTTAATTACAGCCTCAATCAAGTCATTGTTATTTTTCCCATCGATGTTCGTTTAATATGGCGTACGTGAGGTGTAACTTTAAAGAAATATTTCCGATTTAAAGAAAATTTGTTAAGTGATTAATACAGTGATACAACGTAAAATCTTTACTAGTAAGATTGTTATCTAGTGAAGATAGATTTGGCATTAAAATAACCAACTTGGACCCCCGCCCCAAGTTTTCAGACCGATTTACGTCATAGATCACAGTAAAATAAGCTTTAAGATATATATATATAAGCTGGCTAAATTGTTAAATTCACCCATCATTAGAGGTAACAATTTGGTATAACGCATGAAAAGCCAAACAAACAATCATAAAACATTTCGTATTGGTTATCAATGTTTGGAACAATCATGTATGAAAAAATATTACCGCTGTTATTTATTTAGTTATTTTTTGATTTACAGTTTTGTGACGTGATATGTTTTGTAGACCGAATATATAAATTATTCACAGCGCTAATAATTTTTGATCAGATAGTTTCTATTCTAGATAAGAGATCGGTTGTATCGACGATGACCGATTCCTTACATGAACGGCTGCCAATCATAACTTCTACGAGTGAAATAATAAAATTGAAATAAATGAATAAATATATAATTTACGCTATATAATTTTATAATCTCGTCAAGTGATGCAGTTTTTGTGGCCTTACGAACTTACGTACCAAAATTATTTTTATATTTTTCTACGATGTACAGTTTTATAATCTATAAATTTTATGTGTATTTGCGGTTATTATGGCATTACCTTTTGATGTATTGTCTTAAAGTATGTTAGCTTAGTTTCTAGTGTAATTTTAATTCTACGGGTGGCAGGATATGCATATTTCACGCAGATTGAAGATTGTTGGTAGGGATAACTAAAATTTCTCATATATATTTGAAATGCTATATACAGATATAATGTCGTAGAATTTGCGAAATTTTCTTGTGGATTCGGTGAAAATATATTCAAATTGAGTTGGAGGGTTTAATATCTCACCCAATAAACCAAACCAATCTACCTATGACTGCGAGGTCAAAAGCTATGTAGTCCAGTTGGAGTATGGAATTTAAAATAATTAAAACATAAGTAATCATTTGTAAACGGCAGCTTAGGAGCTGAATTTTCTGGCTTCGCTCAATGTTTACGGCTGACGACAGAGATTAATATCTTTATTTTCTTCGAGAAGAACTCTGAATATTTGGTTAAAACGGAATTTGTATAAAGGTTTACTGAATTGAGACTTTTTCCGGATGCGAGCTGCCTGACCTATGGCAAAACGTGACAGTCACGACTAGTGCAATAACACCTCTTTTATGTTCTGCTCTTTTTTATCGATAGCTAAACGGGGTCTCTAACATAACAGCGTCGAACGAATTATCATCGTATCACTTTTGTGCCGTATTTCTTAAAACAATGCTGGGTGCCATACCTGAACTGGTAATTAAGATTGTAGTATTTATCATACAGCGAAAAAGGATATATTATGTATTTAGTTTCTGCCCATACTGTTATAAAGCGGATTCCAATTATTATTGTAACATCAAATAAAGTTAACGATTCGGTGTTCCTCGATGTTTGTGCTGTGGTCCGAAGTTGCGCAATAAAGATTTAAATATCGAATTGTAATTATATGTGTTGCGGCATATTCTGAAGAAAAATATTATAATGCTTCCATGTTACCTAGAGGTATCGAAGTTCACTGCGCTCGGTTTAATATTTTAACAATGTAGCTATCGTAATTTATATTTATATCCCATAAATAACGTCCCAACTTCAAACCATTGCTGAGACTTATAGCCCCCATACTTTTAGGAAGTATAACTGAACATATTTTAAATATCTACGTATAACAAAATATGTGATATTCGACTTAATTTGGCTGATCCAATAACTGTAGTAAGACTGTATTCAGTTAACCAAAATAGCCGTGAAATTGTGCAACAATGGTTCCTGCATCAGTCTTCTAAGCCCTCATATCATAGAACTATTGTTTCAATTAATAAAAGGTTTGATCTACCAGGTTCCGTAGCTCACTTGCTCCGCCCAGCGACACCAAAGACGGCATCTGATGATGCTCCGATAACTGATATTTCCCATCATTTTGACAATAATCCGACAAATACAATTCGCCATTATGCTGTTGAAACCGACATCAGCGAATCGACTGTTTTCCCATTTGCTAAACGTTATGTCTAAAACATTTTACACCGACGTTAATTCATGTTCTTAGCTCTTAGCATGACGATCATAATCGCACTGTTGAATTTTGTGAAAAATGGCTACAGCGCCTCGACGATGATCCGGACTTAGCTGACGAAGTCATTTGTTCCGACTGAAGCAATTTTTATTTGACGGCAACGTTAACCGGTATAATTGTGTCTGTTGGCATGCAGAAATCCCTCATAATACTATCGAACACCTTATGAATGCCCCTGATCTGACAGTATGGGTCGGCATGTGGTCCGGCGGATTTTTGGGGTAGTTCGCTTTCTGTGGTTCTGTGAATGCAGTTAACTATCCCATGATTCCGCGAAATAAATTTTTATCCTAATATTCAACAGTTACCAAATATTGGCAGGCTTCACCTTATGCAATGTGGCGCGCCTCTTCATTTTGCGATGGTTGTGCGCCGGTGCACGAAACCTTCCCTAGCCGTTGACTATGACACCGAGGCCCTGTCTAATGGCCTGTTCGTTCTCCTGTTCTAAGCCACCCTGATTCTTTCTGTAGGGAATATTGAAGGAGAACACAAACACAAACCACAAACCCTGTTATGCCTCAAAGAGACCATATCGGAGGAGCTCTCCCTTCTGGAGCCTGACGTCATTCGAAAAGTGTGCCAAACAGTGCGTTTTGGACTGAAACAATGTATTGATCCAGGAGGCGCCCAGATTTGCACTTAGGGTAAGTGCTATTTATCATACTAGTTATATATAGGAGTAAGTGCACACCAAAATGCTTTTACATGTGATTATTATTTGGCATGCTGGGTCACATTAATGCTAGTGCGTTACTTATGGCACACCCTGTATATATTGAAACTTAGGCTTAGTATACCGAAGACGGTATAACCTGCGTATACCTTACACCACTCAGTTTGATTTTGTTGTTAAATTTGTAAATTCACTGCAGATAAATAATTCTTTCTGACCACTTACAAACTTCGTTTTAACGTGTTCAAACGATAAACAATAATTTATTCAAGATCGCTCTGTAAAATATACGTTGTTGAAACATAAACCAAGTCGTTTTATTTATTGTACAAATGCAGGCAGGTGGCAGACAGACAAGAGCAACATTTAGTCTGATTATGGCCCGAGTTTCATCACCTTTTCGCTGCAAAATGGTAGACCATTATTAGGCCAACAGTATACGTCCTCCATTTAAACAATAATGCGCTGTGAACTCATCAACTAATTTATACAACATCGATCTGAGGGACGGGGGGCATCCTGAGTCTTTGGCGCTAGGGGGAGTGAAGGTGGGACTGTAGATATGCCTTAAAGGAGAGGAGAGTCCGACGTTTATGCGTGTAATCCTCAACAAACGATGCGCAACTATGAATGAAACTTATACTAAATGACAAAAAATTAACAAGTTCACAAATCGTTGTTTTAAATTATAATGAAATGTTCATAAATTTTAGTTAGAGCGCATGAATTAGAAACATAATTATCCAAATTAGATAAGATCCGAACCATAGCTACGGAGGACGTCATGTGATGACATTTTGCGTAAGCCGACGCTCCGAGTCGAATCTGTGACAAGACCGAATCAGACTCGACCCGAATGCAGTCTGCAGTGCGAGTGAATGTAGCAAACGTGATCAGTTGTGACAAATACAATTTTGTAGTAAATATAAGATTTTTTCGTTTAACAACAAGGTTTGATGCTTTATCTTAGTGAAAACGTGATTTGTTTCGATAGCGCAAATAATATGAAGCTATATAATTATTTCATCAAGCGTTGGAACGGCCACATTGCTGAATATGTTCACCCAGATTAATTATGAAGTCGTCACATACTTACGATGAACATATAACTACCCTTATATATTTCACTTGGTTGCCGATTATTATTTCAAATATTACTTTGAATAAACGATATATTTTATACTGGATTCATAGTCTTTTATATGATATATTAATCGCAATGAGCTGCTGTATAAGCAACACATAGTCGGTAAACGGCAAGTGAAAGTGAAAATGTAGATAAAATAATCCACAATGTTACTGTGGTAAATTACTGAGTTAACGATATTAAAAACTGTAAGGGAGTGTTCTTTCGATATGTTAGTTTCGGTCAAATTTTGATCAAAATTTGAAATCAATTTTTGCAAGTTTGAAAGTGTGAACATTGTTCCGGTTTTTCAAGGGTATTCCTTTTGACAATAATCGACGAGATGTATTACTGAAAATTGTTAAATTGAAATTTTGAAGCTCAAGTATTAAAACAGTGCGTATTTTCGTTTGTCAAAAATCACAGTCTAATTTTGATCAAATATTTATCAAATTTTAGCTTAATTTTTTAGTGTGTGAACACGTCTTTAATAATATTACAAATGAAAGAAATTTTTTTACCATACTAAAATAGGAACGTGCCTGTGGCGTGTGGGGGGATGTTTTGTGCAGGGAAAAGAGATATAGGTGCTTGTCGGCCTATACCAATGGTAGACGAATCCAAGGAATATTCGTATTGAATGTGGATACAGCTTCGATCTACGGTAGCCTGAACTGCCTAAACAGCCTGTTCAAAAGTGCTCAAACTGTTTTGCTGAATATCAATATTTATACATAAAAAGATGCAGCAATACGTAACCAGTC